>UZAE01012374.1:0-15789 GCA_900617975.1 Rodentolepis nana
CAGGCGTTTTGATTGTTATCATTAGCCCTTTAGCTGACTTGTGGCTTCACAGAGGGGAGGGATATCAAAATGACAAAAAGTCGAGTGAGAGGAAGGAAGAGTGATTCACAGATGTAAAGAGACAGATGGACACAAACGCAGAGAAAAAGTAAGACGAGTACTGTTGAAGTGGTCGAATTTGACATATAGTGGGGTAATGGTAGTTTGAAGTCAGAAGTCAACTGCCGTTGGTGATGGTAGTTTGAAGTCAGAAGTCAACTGCCGATTAGTCGAATTTTTGCCGTATGAGTATATGTTACCCAGGATGCACCACGTGGAGGTAAGTCTATCGCGCCCCAAGTTCGTAAAGTAGAATTCAGGCTTTCGCAAAACGAAACTGAAATCGTGAATAGAAATAACTGAAAATTTCTTCTGGTTCAAGTAAATCCAATCATAGTAAAATACTGATTCAAATATTCAGATCTTGAGATTTATTCCTTGTCCTAATAAACTAAAAAATTAATTAAAAACCATCACAATGACCACTTCTTAAATATTCAAAGTTGTTTGTTTTATATCATGAAATTTTCACATAATTGTTTTTTGACTATCATTTTGTGTTTATAAGTTTTTATTTAAATTTCAAATTCCAAACCTTTAAATTTGAATTGCAGCGGCCTTTCTCTTCCTCCTCAGCACAATGCTATCATAAATTATGATTTTCTCAATCACTTCTCCTCAATGGTGTCTGGTTTGGCTTTTATGAAATCACAGTCTAGGCATTATTATTCAAACTTACTTTAGTTATAATTTATTTCAATACTTTCAACGTGTTTTTAAATTCATACCGACTGTTCTTATATAAAGCTTAAAATCAACTCCTGTCTACTTTACCCACTGTATGGCAAATATTTTAATAAAACTGCGGTTTGCTGTGGTTTGATAATCTACATCCATTTTGTTCAAGCACTGAGGAGGAGATGAGCTCTGTTTGGTCAGCGTAAATACCGCTATAGGAATGAAAAATCAAGCTGTTTTATTGCGGCTAATGAGGTGTTTCCAGAGTGTCAGGTGTTTGAGTATAGTGGATAAAAGGAGGGATATTTTATTCACTGGCTTATCGGTTGTGTTGCAATTGAGGAAAATGCCGAAATTCAACTCCAACCCACGTGATTAGTTTAAAATGCAATTTGAAATTAACTATATCTCCACTTCTATTTCCTACCTCGAGAGTTTTGAAAATCTTCATTGGCTTCTAGAATTATTTTACATGTATATTAACTAATTAAGTAAATAACCACTAAATTATCAACTCAGCTATGATGCAGACATTTAAATTGCTTTTCTATTTCTCGCCTACCCCTTGAACTGCCGAATCTTTGAAAGTTATATTAATTAAAATTGATTTTATTGTAAGTGGTTAATACTACTATTAACGATGTTTGTGTTAAAATTTTAAATATTACTGTTATTGTCTTTTTCATCTTCTTGAAATGAAGTGATTAAGAAAGTGTAAGTGGAGAAATGTAAAAATTAACTGTAAGGTCACAGCTATTATCACTATTGATAATTTCGGAAAGAGTAGAACTGATATCAAGTGTAAATATGAAAGCAGTCAACGGAAAATTGGTTTATCACTGGCTCAAAAGAATAGGAATCGCAGAAAATTCACTTCCGAATCTGTTATAGAGTCAAAAATTGTATTTTTTAGCAGCTTATGCTCTTAAGATAGCAGAAAGAGAGAGTTAAAAATGGCAAGTTCCATTTACAGGGTTTACTTCAATGCAAGGTTCGATTCTATTGCCATCAAATCGCAACACTTCAATCCCTCCGAGGGAGAGAGGAGGGAGAACAGACGTTGGTTAAGAAAAAAAATTGAATTCAATTATGACGTTGAATAAATTTGTACTTTAGACGTATGTCGATTAAATAAATGCAGGTTTAATGGGAATCACGAGAGGCAAATTGAAAATATGCTATTTTTATTCGGGGAACTGTTTAGAACGTTTTCAATTCAAGAATTACTATATATAATTTTTCCTTTAATACTCGTAAAATGTGATTAAGCGTCTTTTTCCTCACACGCATCCTTTAGTCTGCACGCAACTTAGAAAGCCTTTCAAGTTAAGAACAATAAAAAATGACTTGAAGGTTCGTCTTTTCTTTCGTAAAGATTGCACTCTAGCAGATACAGAGGCATTACTGAAAAAAACCTTCGTAATTTGTGGAGACTAATTAAGAGAGATGCTGAATTAAAGGGGGGGGGGTTATTAGTAAATAATGAGAGAGAGAGATCTGAGATCCGCAAAATGAAAGCAAAATTTAAATGTGGATTTAGCAGTAATCTCTGTTCGTGTTTCCAAAAATAGGAAGAGAAGAAAACCGTCGTCGTTTCTGTACACAACGGTAATTTACTACCTAAGTTAGGCTGGCTTACTTTTGAAATAATTACCGAGTATGACAGTGTTGTTGACAGATCACATTGATAACACCCAGGGAAAACATGTGAACATACATACACATAAGAAGCGTGTTTATTAATTACCCAGATTGGTTTTAATCTTGTAGATCGCCCTAAATGGGAGATGAGAAAAAGTGTATCTGCGTTGTCACATGGATCGTTCGTTGAAACTCCAAAATATTGCATTTTTGGATTAATCGTAAAACAACTTTGCGTCACACCATTAGCTAACCATTGTCAATCTTTTTTATGATTCGTAAATAATCTTTAAAATAATGAAATATTCCTTTGTGCATATTTTTATGTGTTTCAGGTGAAAAGGCGAGCATTCTTCTGAATAGTTTAAAGTGGAATTATGGGATTAAACAAGCGGATCATTAAAACACTTTCAGCTCGATGTTGATTAGAAACATTAGTTCAGTTTTATTTGAACTTTATAGAACTATTTGACACCAAACGAGTAAAACGTTAAACCACAGAGTTTGTTTTTTTTTAGCTTACAAAGATCAACTCCCCACTTTTAGCCGCACATCATCCTTATCGGCATACCGAAGCATGCCGCTCTTGACAGATTGACATAGATTTGTCCTTTAGGCATCAAATTTATGAAAATAAACTTATTTATCAAAAAAATTCGCTAAATTAGTAAAATTTCTTTCAGAGTGTGCCATTCTGCCTAATCTCCCTCCCATCTTGAAAATTCAAATTTAAGATATGATTTGATTGGATGCACCCATTCATTTCCATGTTCAAAGGGATTTAAATCACAATATAGATTTTGAATTTCCTGGTTTTGTTTCACCCCCCCCCCCTCCCCTCCCCTCCCGGAGGAACTAGAATGAATGTCTTGCCAAAAGACTAGCCCCAATAAACGAAAAAAAACTGAAAATGCAATTAACAACTTCTTTTCTTGAAGAACTTTGTTTTGCAGTCTTAAAGCCAACATATTTAAAAAAATTGCCCAGTAAACATTTCACCTTTTTGTCAAATAAATCTTTCTGATAAACGTCCTTTCATTACTTCCATACAATCAAGTACGTAGTTTTCTGTCTTTTATAATGTAACCAACGGGTGTACGATAGACTGACCTCAACGTTGGGCACTCTGGGCAATAGACCGGCAGTTGACTGTGTGTCATATTCGACTACTTGCACAGTACTCACTTACCTTTTCCTTTACCTTCGTGCTTATTTCTTTTATATCTGTGAATAACTCTTCTGTTCTCTCTCACTTTGATGTTCCTCCCCTCCGTGAAGCCCGAAGTCAACTAAAGGGCTAAAGATAACTATCAAAGCGCCTGCCATTTGAAATAAATAATCTGACCAATGAAGGTTACATTTGTGCTATTTTTATCTTATAATGTATCGTTTTTAAGCTGAGTTGGAGACATTAGTTTTGATTTATGTTCAAAATGAGTACTAAATCAAGTATTGTGGTTAAATACTTTAATGAAAGCGGATTCGAATAACAGGCAAATACTTTAACTGATTCTGTAAACAGGGACAAATTGATGAAACAAAACTTGCTTGTTAGAGACACATTGAATTATCTATTCAAACACAGGTTTCACGAAATTGGCTAACTGAAAATTATGGCAAAGAAAGTGTTGAAATAGCCATATCTATACGATCCAAACTTTGTAAGGAAGTGGCGTTGCCTATTCTTTTTGCTACCATATTTTGTAAAATAGCATGGAAATGTCCAAAGTTAAGCCTGCCGTTGGGGAAATCTAAAAAGTATTCTAAAATTCGTCAGTTTATTTTCGCTAAAATATCTATTCCATGCTTCTGTTAGCTCAAAGTTCAAGTAGTTCAAAGAACGTAACATTTAGCCTTTTTTGAATAGAAACCAAAATATATTTCAGAATTCATAATTATTCATCTGCATTTAATTTCTACTTTACCTTCTTTGCATGCTGTCATAAGTAGCGGTAGAAATCTGGATAATCTCCATTCAAAGCTCTTTGCGTAAAATCTTGTTCTACAGAAAAAAACTAATTTTTCCTCGTTCACATTAATTAAAGGCGAAAAAGAAATAAATTTAATCCTGGTGCCTATTTTCATGACTCAAGGGTTGCTCATATTTTAGTTTCTCATTTGTAACGAAGTAGCCCAGCTCAGATGCTCCATGTCTCCACCACTTGGGGTGTAAGATAGACTTACCTCTACGTGGTGCACCCTGGACAACGTATACTTATACGGCAAAGCAGTCTATTGAACGGCAGTTGACTTCTGACTTCAAACTACCATCACCCCATGGCAGTTGACTTCTCACTTCAAACTACCATCACCTCACTTATGTCATATTCGACCCCTTTCACAGTAATCATCTTACCTTACTGTGTCATATTCGACTACTTCCACAGTACTCACCTCACCTACAGTTGACTTCTCACTTCAAACTACCATGACCCCACTGTACGGTAGTTGACTTCTGACTTCAAAGACAAAAAAGTCTATTGATCGGCAGTTGACTTCTGACTTGCAAAAAGTCTATTGATCGGCAGTTGACTTCTGACTTCAAACTACCATCACCCCACTCTATATCATATTCGACTATTTTTACAGTACTCACCTCACCTTTGTCCATATTCGACCATTTCACAGTACTCACCTCACCTTTTTTCTTAAATTCGACCACTTCAACAGTACTCATCTTACCTTTTCTCTTCGACTTCTCACTTCAAACTACCATCACCCCACTGTATGTCAAATTCGACCCCTTCCACAGTACTCACCTCACCTTTGCTCTACTGTCGACTTCTTCCACAGTACTAACCTCACCTTTTTTCTACCTATTTCTCACTTCAAACTACCATCACCCCACTGTATGTCATATACCTCTGACTTCAAACTACCATCACCCCACTGTATGTCATATTTCACCACTTCCACAGTACTCACCTCGCCTTTTTTCTACCTTCAGTTGACTCTAGCTTCAAAGACAAAAAAGTCTATTGATCGGCAGTTGACTTCTGACTTGCAAAAAGTCTATTGATCGGCAGTTGACTTCTGACTTCAAACTACCATCACCCCACTCTATATCATATTCGACTATTTTTACAGTACTCACCTCACCTTTGTCCATATTCGACCATTTCACAGTACTCACCTCACCTTTTTTCTTAAATTCGACCACTTCAACAGTACTCATCTTACCTTTTCTCTTCGACTTCTCACTTCAAACTACCATCACCCCACTGTATGTCAAATTCGACCCCTTCCACAGTACTCACCTCACCTTTGCTCTACTGTCGACTTCTTCCACAGTACTAACCTCACCTTTTTTCTACCTATTTCTCACTTCAAACTACCATCACCCCACTGTATGTCATATACCTCTGACTTCAAACTACCATCACCCCACTGTATGTCATATTTCACCACTTCCACAGTACTCACCTCGCCTTTTTTCTACCTTCAGTTGACTCTGACCCCACTGTATGTCATATTCGACTAAGGCAGTTGACTTCTCACTTCAAACTACCATCACCTCACTTATGTCATATTCGACCCCTTTCACAGTAATCATCTTACCTTACTGTGTCATATTCGACTACTTCCACAGTACTCACCTCACCTACAGTTGACTTCTCACTTCAAACTACCATGACCCCACTGTACGGTAGTTGACTTCTGACTTCAAAGACAAAAAAGTCTATTGATCGGCAGTTGACTTCTGACTTGCAAAAAGTCTATTGATCGGCAGTTGACTTCTGACTTCAAACTACCATCACCCCACTCTATATCATATTCGACTATTTTTACAGTACTCACCTCACCTTTGTCCATATTCGACCATTTCACAGTACTCACCTCACCTTTTTTCTTAAATTCGACCACTTCAACAGTACTCATCTTACCTTTTCTCTTCGACTTCTCACTTCAAACTACCATCACCCCACTGTATGTCAAATTCGACCCCTTCCACAGTACTCACCTCACCTTTGCTCTACTGTCGACTTCTTCCACAGTACTAACCTCACCTTTTTTCTACCTATTTCTCACTTCAAACTACCATCACCCCACTGTATGTCATATACCTCTGACTTCAAACTACCATCACCCCACTGTATGTCATATTTCACCACTTCCACAGTACTCACCTCGCCTTTTTTCTACCTTCAGTTGACTCTAGCTACCATGACCCACTGTATGGCATATTAGTCTACTTCCACAGTACTCACCTCACCTTTTTTCTACCTCTGAGTCTGTATACTTCCATAGTACTCACCTCACCTTTTTTCTACATTTGTATCTTCCACAGTACTCACCTCACCTTTTTCCTACCTTTTCTAAGCCTCCACAGTACTCATCTTACCTTTTTCTCTACCTTCGTGTAACACAGTACTCACCTCACCTTTGTTCTACCTTTGTGTCTGTTTAAACTACCATCACCCCACTGTATGTCATATTCCACCACTTCCACAGTGCCCACCTTACCTTTTTCCTCTAACTTTGTGTCTGTCTGTCTCCTCTATATCTGTGAATCACTCTTCTGCTCCCTCTCTCGAATTTCTCTCACTTTGATTTTCCTCCCTCTTCGAAACCCGAAGTCAGCTAAATAGCTTATGGTAAATATTCAAAAAGTCTGCCATTTGAAATAATAATAATATTTTAGTTTCTTTAAACGAGATGGTTAAGTGCAAATCAAGAATTAGGCTTGTTCAAGATGTACTTAATTATGGTAATTGTTGGTTTGGCAATTGGGCCAACATTGCAATTTGAGAAAGCATTGATCTTTGCGCTTAAAGTACCTAGGAAATTATAAATCTACCCTAATAAGCGAATTTGCCTGCCTGCATGGTTTCTAAGCTGTCCAACTATCAAATTAGGCAAGCTAGTATAAAAATTTATTTTTCATAAGTTTGGGGAAAAATTACATCCAATTAACGACACAGAAGAGGACCAAATAATTGATTTCAGATTGAATTTTCTGGAAGAAGGAATTTTTTAACTTATTTTAGGGTAACAAACAAACTAAACGGTGGAGTTTATTCTTCCCTCCATTTTGCTTAGTCATGACCAAACTTTCATCCTTATTCATTCAATTACCTTTATCTAATAGTACTTAACAGTAAAGGAGCCTAAGGAATGTAAATTTCACATGACCTTTAAATGCCAACGTTTCAGGCGCTGGTTAGCATGCACTTCTAATTAAAAGCGGAGATTGTAGCTTGCGAAAAATAGGGTTCACTTACTAATCCCTCTCACGGTTACTACGAATGCATTTCGATTGGGAAAAGTATTTTCGAACTGCATGTAGAAAACTGTGATGATGGAATTAGACGAAGTCTACAGTTTATCAATTCGTCAGTTAAACTTAATCATTATTTTAGCGCCATTAATCACACTTGACTCTATTCATGAAAGCTCAGATTTACATCAGTCTTAATCAAGCGGTTGATTTAAAATAAAGTGTAAACGTCCTGCACAGGGCTTGAGGAGAGTACTATCTTTTATTGTTGGCAACATTTCGCATCAACTCGTCATTAAAAGCGGCCAATTGATGGCAAATGGTGTGGGTCTCTTTGATGCCACAGGTAGTACTTCCTGCTTAATGGAAAATCAAAACTGCTAGGTTGAAGAACTCGGGAGTCCACCGCCATAGATGCATCCAACATAGGAACTCTTTGAATAGACCTAGCAGCGAAATCCAAATCTTCAGACGATGTAAATTCACCTCATCCGCTCACAGTTTATTATCATTTAAAACTCAGTTGACGAACAGAAATGGCCATGATATTGCCTTGGACTACCTCTTCTAAGTGATTTTAAGCTACATAATACATATTTCACATAATCATTGGATTTATCGGACTGGTTAAACAAATAAAGCAAAAATTACACACTAAGCCTGACAATGAAGGTCGAATTGCAGAGGTCTCGTTAATGTACTAGAATATGAAAACTGTGTTTCCTTAAGCAAATTGGAATCCTTGACGGAATCCTAAAAACTATTAAGTAAAGGTTTTATGAATAGCTCCAGAACCTGCATAACACTAAGTATTCAAATTCAAACTGATGAAAAGATTTTACTGAAATGACCTCTCGAGTGTCTTATTTTTGCTGAAGTCTCAGATGATTTAAGAATATAGAGCCGAATGCCAGAATCAATATCTAATATGTGAAGTTGAGGGCTATTTCTCCATCACCTAGTGTATTCAATATAATTTCCTTTACAGGGAAAATCAAATGATAAACTACGCCGTTTTCAGGAATTTGTTAAAGGCCAATAAAATACTCATTATTTTTATTAACTGAGAGTTTCAGCATAATGCGTCTATGCTATATGAAGAAAGAGACTAGTGATAAATGTTTCGTCAAGGTTTCTACGTTTGGAAGCTCAACCCTACAATCTAATCCATTTGAATTAAAACTGAGACCGAGAATATTTCGGAAATTTATAACTATAAAGGAAAGATAGAAAGAAGGAGAAAAGCACTTTCATAATCTCTCCTATTCAGTAACGTGTTTGTAGTCTTCGTCACATTTGGTTAGCTTCAATTAAAATTTCCGTTTTAGGCCTAATTCCTGAGTAGATCTGGTGTTGGTCTCCTCGTCAATGTCTTCTCAACTCATCTGCTTTTGCAGTAGAGCCAATACCACTAAATATCCATGCAAGCTACTTTTCCTTTTTACACATCTTTTATTTGTGATTGGTGTTCACGTAAGCGCGGGAAAGATTTTTTTATTAGAATTCTGACTACAAATTGCACTCTCATTCCCACAGAACAGCCGCCTCATATACGTATGAAGTGAGCTGCCTAAGCCAGCTCTCCGTATGAGAAACTTTACATTTTCGCACGTTTGGAAATTGGGAATTCATTAAAACGTTGGACGATTTGATCATTTTTACAGGCTATTCCAGGCCAGCACCTCTGTAATCTTGCAGCGAGGTTTATCAGGCGAACATTATCTGCAACATGTTTGTCCTCAACTGTATTTCAACTTGTCTTTCAGTTCTTTTACCATCCACAGAAAATATTAAACAAACTAAGCGAAGAACTTTGATAGGAAGAATTTTAACTTTAGAAATGGTCTGAGTATTTATTTTTTGCATTTCATAAATTGAAATCTTGTATCATCGTCTAACAGGAGGGCCAAGATTGTGAAGTAGATAACTCATTAAGTTCTGCGTTCACCTGAATAAAAGTTGGACCATCCGGATTTGCAACTTGCTTTTATCCAAGATGTTTTATACGCCATTTCCATGACATATTTTTGTTGTGTATCAATGTGCATCTCTATTTGTCAGCATGGACGATAGAACAATGTACATATTATAAATGTAGCAGTTATCAGTGGTACTTTGCCTAACTCAAGTGTCTGATTTCAAAATCCTCGTCAGGTAGCATAAACACCATTTAATATAAGTTAAGATAGCATGTAAATGAGCACAAACCCCCTTCTACTTGCTGTCTGCTGTCCAATTCCCCATCAAAAATACTTTGCTAATGTCTTTCCTATGGCCTATTGGCTAAGTTAGGAGCTGACTAAAGCTCTATACCATGTTCCAAGTCAGCATTTGTCTACACAAACTTGTTAAAAGGGGTTAGTGAGTCCAGGGGGTTTCGTCAATAAAGATAAGTAGTGTTCTGTTGAATGACTCTACATAGCATTTCAATACTTGTCCTGTCTGAGTGAGTTTATTGATTAGCCTATTTTGGCAGTTAACTGTTTTATTTAAAGTCATCTTCTCCTCCCTGCCTCCCCCTCATTGACGAGAACTGTCTTTATAATTGAAAAATTCACGCGGTCACATCATCATTCATCTGCTGCTACGCCTCCCTTCGTCTCCGTCTCCTTCACATCTCTCTTTCTCTCTCTCTCTCTCTCTCTCTCAAATCCGTTTCAAGGTCTATTCAATACAATCTGATCTTCAGCACAAGTTGTATTCTACCTTATGGAACCGGCATTTGCTTTTGTTAACTCCTAGTTATTGTTATAACTCTTACTACATGGCTTCGGTAATTCAGTTCGCACACTATGATGACTCTACCATCCTTCAACTCATTAAATTAGCAAACTTGGCAAGAGTAATTTTTCTATTTAAAAGTTTTGGGAGCAGTTTGATAGCCTATAGCAACTGGTAATAAACAGGGGTTTATTGAGAACATTAATTGCGATTTTGGCGGACCCGCTGGAAATTGATTCAACTTCTTGAGTTTGACTTTTGAAACCATTGATTAGAATTGCGACTCCACGGATTGGTAAGGTGTTGTTTTAAGTCCAGAATAGTAAATAAAAAAATATTGGAAATTTTAAAATTTTTAACAGTTCAACAATTCTGGCTTCTGTTATAGCTGCAGGAAGGAATTTCGGGATAGATTTGTTAAGTGCTAAAAATAAGAATTTCAGTTTCCTGTGACAAGATCTGGCGTTGCAAAGTCCAAACTTTGTAAACTGCCCTTCATAATCTCAACGGGAGCGCCACCGTATGTTGCCAGCGTTTCCACCCTTTTTCGTTTGAGATTCTACTTAGAACCGCTGAAGCAGGAAAATAGTCGAAACAATTGGTCTTAATTACCCAATTTAGCGCACTTCTGCTAGCTTAAAGGTTAAAAATGTGTGTCTTGGGGCATGATTATGAGTAGTAATAAACTTAAAATGTTAATATCATGAAGAGATTTATTTTAAAATGTACTCCATAATATTGATTTGGTATTAGCAAAAACAATATTTTTTTAGAATAATAATTAGTGATATTGATTTTATATTTTCTGTGCGGAACAACAACATTACGCATGTAAATCATATAATCGTTTTAGGAGGATATTACTACAATTACAAGTATCAAGATTAGCAAAAATCTATTTAGGCATTTTGATTTTCGTTCAGCTCAAAAGTGAGTGCGGGGAATTTCACCACAAGTGTCGTTATCATCTTTTGTCTCCAAGTTAATCCCCATTTTATGCTACTATACCCATATTTTCATTTTATTACACATTTGTCTCCGGATAATTATGCGTGTTTGTCTAATAATAACTAACATTTGTTTTCAAAGTCACCAAAGTATCTCTGTAAATAAATTAAGAAGATATTTTGAATAAAGCATGGATACAGGGCTGTTTTTAAGAGCTGATTCCTAGTTTAATTGTCAGTAAAATAATGTTATTCTTTTATAAATAAGCACAAAAAGAGTTGTGCATACTTTGAAAATTTGTTCAAATTTCAAATTCACCAATAAGAAGTCACTATATTTAATTTTATAAAACAATTACTACTTTGCACTTGAAGATTAGTATTAGTCAGTAATTGGTCCATTCTAAAATATCAAAACACTAAAAGGATGGATATAGATCATTTTTAAAAGAGCTACTTAATTGGTAGATTGCAACCCTCGTCATTTGATTAAGCATTTGATTTGATTCTGATTTGACCATTAAGTTGCCCTGAGGATATTAAAAGTAATAATGGTAACACACATGGCAATTTTCAAGGATATGGTTCAACAAATTAAATAAAAACAACGGAATTATTTTTTAGATTGTTTTTTTCGAGAAATGTTTTTTCAAAACAAAATAAAAGAAATTGCACTTAACTAAGTCTTGTTATTTGAATTTCCATTTTAAATTCTAAAACTCTTTCAAACTTTCAGTTGGAACTATTGGTGTTTTAGTTGTGTACTGGAGAAATTTGGGTCTTCCCCCAATTGCCCCTCAGGAGTCAACGTACCCAAAGAAGCATTGAATGAGATTTGGACAAGAACGAAATTGTTCAATACTGCTTAGACCACGAGTAGGATAGTGAAAGAAACCACTCATCCATCTACAACAGATCGATTATTAATTTTATAGCTATTGAACATTGTTTTAGATTCAGACTGTTGTATTACTTACCGCAGGTCTGCAGGATTTTCAAAATGAAGTTGGAGAAAGGAGAATATTTATAATTCCATATATTTTTATACCTTCTCTCACTAAATTTGAAAGCTGTTGTGACGCGACCAGGAGCATAGGTTAGCAAACAACCAAATTTGTCCTTTTATTATACGGAGTATGAGCTCACTTATTTGGACAAATTGCTTTTTCCATTAGTCCACCGTGAATGCAACTTTGCTTTCCATTTAACTGTGTATTTGCACGTAGACACAACAAATCTAATTGTGGCGTTTTCTATCTGGGTATGGAAGAAAATAATTAAAAATAAATTTATTCATTTTTGGAAGCACTAAATGTTCAAATGCAATTACGGATTGTAACTATAAGAAGGGTCAGAGATGTTGGTAGAAATCGGTTGAGCGAAACTTTCTTATAATATTATTAATAAATTGATTTTAATATAAATCATTAAACCCCAAAAAAATTCGATGACAACTAGCCTGTTTATTTATTTTGAATTTTTCGTGATTTCAAATGAATATTACTTCCACATGATTTTACGTAGGCAATTCTCAGGACCTTGTCAATAGAAAGGAAGAAGGTCGTTGTATTGCTATATTACAAAGGATTAGAGTATTAATAATGCTGAATTGGAGTAGATATGATTTTTTTAAAGAATTGTCAGCAACAATATTCTAAAGGTACTGGCGTTTGCTAATGAATTTCGAACAAAAGCATGTTTATGAAGAGTGAACCTCCCAAGTGGCGCTGTTACCCCAGAGAACCATATATATATTCTCCCATTTAACATTCTTCATCATTATTACTAACATAAAATTGACTAGACAAATAATTTATCCATTTATTTGTGAACTTACTGTGAAATTCGCGGTGCTAAGTCATTAGTAAAGGTGGAAAATGATCAAATCCCTATATTATATCAATGAAGAGTAATTATCCCAATTTCTTTCAAATTTACCACACATAATTGCATTCAATAATTCTTTTATTCAATTTTAATAACAAACGCAATGTCATCTTTATCCACGCCACGCATTCGAGATTTGACGAAATAATAACTGTTAAGATGATGCCAAAATGCAGCAGCAAATTATTTATGGGACTTTAAGTTAAAGATATTTCTCACCATAACCACTTAAGTACCTCAATTATTACTCTCTTTTTTATTGGACATCTAACTTATATTTGTAAAAATCAGAGAAGTTAATAGTAATTTGGAGGGAAGTAGAGTGTGGAAATTCAAAAAATCCTTTAGATACTAGGCGCCATAGTTCGGCACCTAGCTGTTCAGGTGGATATGAATTTGTACATGCCACCGATTTTCAAAATTGTGAAGGTACCTTTTTAGCAGTGATCGTTGACGTTAGATGCAGTTTTGAAGAGGGCAGTTGATAAGGAAAGGAAAGTGGATAATGGGACACGGCGTTGAAGTATAACTTGTAAACTTGTGCCTAATTGGCGACTGTTGAGGTGGATGTTGTGTGCATATAGGTAGGAATATGGGGTGTGCGATAGACTTACCTCCACGTGGTGCACCCTGGGCAACGTATTCTCATATGGCAAAAAAGTCTATTAACCGGCAGTTGACCTCTGACCCCATTGTATGTCACATTCGACCACTTCCACAGTACTACATCACAAATTTTCTAAATTGTCAACCTTCGTCTTTGAAACACTCTTCTGTTCCCCTCCTCTCGACTTTTTTCATTTTGATATTCCTTCCCTTCTGTGAAGCCTGAAGTCAACTAAAAGGCTAATAATAACTATCAAAACGCCTGCCATTTGATATAAAAAAATAAATAAATATAGGTAGGAATATATATTGTTCAGTAAGAGGTAAGCTGTTGAGACAACAGATTGGAGACTTTCAGTGCATCTCCCTCTCTCTCTCTCTATATATATATATATAACCAGTTGTTGAAAAATAGAAGCACTGAGACTATTTTAAATTTCCTGAACTTTCTCACTTGAGGCTTGCTACCAATATATACGCATTACATCATTGATAAAAAAAATATGGAGGTCTTCGGATTTAGAAGAAAAAGTTCATTTGACTTTTACCTGACTTTGCCAACGTGATTAGGGTATTCCCACTAGGGCTTGCCGACAAACGTTCGGAAGGTCAGTCAACGTTTGACAGGTCCATGAAATAAAAACGTCTATTTTTGCCGATTCCAGTCTTAGGCTCTGCAATATTTGCGCCATTTTTGTTTCCGATTGCAAGGTAAAAATGAACATTTCCACATTTTTACTTAAGAACAAAAAGCTTTAACGCAGAAACAATTTTAAGGTCAATAGACGACCAAAGGAGATGCTATATTTATGGAATAAAAAGTAATTTGGGTTGCGAATAAATACTACTTTATTTGAATTCTAAATACATCGAATGATTCTCGTCTTGCTTAATGATCATAATGCTATGTCCCATGTTTTAAAAGACTTGAAATTGTATATTTCGGCTTGTCCTAACGATTTCATGAGATGATGCTCGCGTCATCTTTGAGAACTTCAAGACAACCTAGTCTACCTACCAAGAACACAAAATTGGTATTGGCTAAGGTGTTGATTTGAGTAAAAATTTTAATAACTTCTGAAACTTGAGGGCTCTTACAACATTCTCTCGAAAGCCATTTAGCGTCCGGAAATTACCACAAATAATAGACCTTCATAACTAATCATAATTTGTTCTAATTGTTGCGAGCTTTACTCAAAATTCTGCAAATCAATGATCCTACGATTGCCACATAAAACTATGAAAATATTGCAAATTAATTAAAGAACTTTTGTCAATACCTATTCTCCTTTTTTTTAAAGGGGATTTATACTTGAGGGAAAAATCATTTGGGACAATGACGAATAAGATGTCTAATTGCTGTTTTGCTGTCCACGTAATTCTATTTCTCCCTATGGCCCAAAAAAGCAACCTTTTAGGAAGTTGATAGTTGATCAGGTTTTAGCGTAATGCCTATGATGAGTAAGCTACGTAATTTTCAACCTTTGAGAGAATAGCTGTTACACATGTTTTGCTAATTGAATATCTGACTAGTTCTATTTATTGAAGCACCATGTGCTCTAGTGTAAACCTAATGAAAAATTAGAATGATACCGGAAGTTTCAATGCAAGTGTCATTTATATCATGTAATTTGAATGGAGTAATATCAAGTAAGAATAAGTATTATAACTTATTTGCAACATATTGAAATAAATCTCTTCCAATGTAGAGTAGAAACATAGGCTATTACGGTACTTAATACTATACATTTAGTAAAGTGAGATTCCTCTAATCTACTAAATTTCTGTCAATGCGCAATTTCTGCGCACTAGATTTTATTGAAATTCGGTAAAATAAAGTTACTTCATAATAACATTTTAACTAAACAAAGGCTATAATATGAATAAGTCTTCATATTAGTGATGCTTATAAATCGATATACAGGAATGCCAAATGCTCTTTATTCATATTCACGTCAAGCTGCCAGAGGCGATGTGCACACTTACCCCCCC
>UZAE01012374.1:16009-30782 GCA_900617975.1 Rodentolepis nana
CCCCCCCCCCCAAGTAATTCTAACGAAGATGGATAACTTAGTGACAAATTGTGAGAAATAGTGACCCAGATACCAACCAACATTTCCTAATCTTTGAGAGCCTCATTTGTGACCTTTCGATCACTGAAATTTTCTAAATAAATTTGTTTTTTCCGTATTGCTGTCATTTTATTAATGATTTACTAATATACCCTAGAAATCCACCAAAGTCCATTTACAAAATATATTGTATCTATTTTTTTCATCATCCTAAATTATGAGCCCCGAACAGTAAGTAAAAGTAATTTTACAACCTAAACGAACGGATCAGCTATAATTTTATGCATAGAATTCGCCTTTATATCGGAGGGTCGAAATTGTCTTGGGGATAGCTTGCTAGGTGAAAATTATGGTGGATGGAACTTCAAGGTGAATTATAGAATGAAGTTATGGTCATGATATTTACCCCTCATGATTCAAAAATAACAATAGAAATACTACCAATATACTCATAAATAAAAGTTAAAATTTCAATTTCAGATTTTTAACTTTCTTCAAGGAATTTCAAATCGAAAACGCCTAAATGATAAAGGATCTTTTTTTGCCTTCAGAAAATTCTGAATCGTAAAATTAACGTTTTCATTAACACATGTGCAATGATACATTTATGAACAAACTGAGAAAAAGAATTAAATATCAAAGTCGGGGCAAATTTTATTTGAATTCTGGATTCATCTTCTTGGTTCAGCCTTAACGTAGTGGATATTGACCATAGTAACCTATTATAATATTTCAATTTTCACTTTGTATTAAGTTGCTTGCAAGGCTAATATTTAAGTGGTTGGTATAACTGAGCGCATGTCAAAGGATTCGAAGTAGTAAAATATTTATTTATATCAATTGGCAGGCGTTTTGGTAGTTACCATTAGCCCTTTAGTTGACTTCAGGCTTCACAGAGGGGAAGGAACATCAAATCGAAAAAAGTCGAGAGGAGGGGGGGGGGGGAACAGAGGAGTATTTCAAAGATGTAAAAGAGACAGACACAAAGGTAGATAAAAGGTGATGCGAGAAATGTGGATGTAGTCAAATATGGCATACAGTGGGGTGATGGTATTTCGTAGTCAGAAGTCAACTGCCGGTTAATAGACATTTTTGGTATGAGTATACGTTGCCCAGGGAGCACCACACGGAGATAAGTCTATCGCAAACCCTATAGTGAAATATTCATTTTCTGAAACTTACTCTAGGCTCCTTTTAGTATGAATTGCTCATGAATGATGTAATGTTATGTTGCATTAAATGTCATGTATTATCGTTTTATTATTATGACCACTAATCATAAGCTCTTTAGCACCATTTAAATGCCAAAACCCTGTAAATCACTGATCCTTTGATGCGAGTTGCAATTACACTCACAAGCATAAGTGACATTTTGAACAAAATTAATTAACCATTTTTTTATCGGCTATCATTGAAATTCAAACTGTGCTAGGAGCTAGATAAACACCATTAGAAGCAAGTGAATGTAAATTGTTTTTAAACAAAATACTAATAAAAAGTCGTTAAACAAACCCTCAATCTATGCAATAGCTCTTGCAGAGAGAAGTATAATACGTTATAACTGAGTGGCAAAAAGTAATTGACTACAGCAGACAAGTCAATATGTAATGTGATATGTCTAATTAATTGTTGGAACGAGTAATCTTAACGCAGAGATATTTCAAAATTGCATAATCGTCGTATTGTCTCGCGCATCTACTCTACCTTCTCACTGGTTGAAAGAACAGTGAAATGAAGCTTCCTGATCGCTCGTTATAAATAAACAAACGTCAATAAGCATTTAGTAGGGACAATAAAAATTCGCTCTGTTATCCAATTGATTAATCAGAAAGTTCAAAATTTCGCGAAAAAATTTCATGACCCAAACTGAAACATCAAATAAAATTGATGCGATGAGTATATTGTCAATATCTTTCTCTGCTATTTATTAGACTTACTTTAAACTCGTTTGTTACACTTCCACATAAAAAATTCTGCTTTTATTTGTTTATGTGTAGTAATATAACAAGTAATGATATAATAATGTGCCACAGCAAAAACCGTCGACTCGAAAGTATTGAAAGTATTTTTGCCGTATGAGTATACGTTGCCCTGGGTGCACCACGTGGAGGTAAGTCTATCGCACACCCCATGTATGAGATATAATTAACGGTCACTTTACATATAGGAGTCGAATCACGATATAAATAAAATATTTGATTTCATGATTTAAAGAAAGTGAGAAAAATTGTTAAACTAGAGAATGTTCTTTCACCTAAAAGATATTTCTGGCTAGGTATGCGACAAGCTCCTGAAATGGCGCCCCTTTCTAGAATTAAAAGCAATATTAAACGAAAGAATTTGACTAGTCATTTTAAAAATTAAATACGAGGGGGAACACTTTTATTCAATGACAGATCAATTTAATTTATTTATAATTTTTTACATTTGAAATAGAAAGCAACTGGATCAATAAATTATTGATTACCTATATTGAAGGATCGTGAACTATAGTTCATTTAAACAGGTTGGCGGACATCAAAATTATGTATTTTTTCCATCAAGGAGATTTTATTATTGTTCCATTCATTATTATGAAGACTTAATCTAATTAATTTTTTTTCTAAGTCCCTCTTTGAATCAAATTTTGGATGATATAGTTTTGAAGTATTTATATTTCCATCAACTGGTGTGCGATAGACTTACCTTCACGTGGTGCACCCTGGGCAGCGAACACTCATACGGCAGAAAAGTCTATTAACTGGCAGTTGACTTCTGACCGCAAACTACCATCACCCCACTGTATGCCATATTCGACCCCTTCCACAGTACTCTTCTTACCCTTTCTCTACCTTTTTGTTTGTCTGTCTATCTCTGTTACATCAGTGAATCATTATTCTGCCCCCCTCTCGACTTTTTGCCACTTTGGTGTTCCTCTTCCTTTCTGTGAAGCACGGAGTCAGCTAAATGGCTAATGATAACTATCGAAATGCCTGCCATTTAAAATAAACAAATAAATATTTCCATCACAAATAAAATGGCATTACTGAAATTTTATTAACTTATCCGTTAAAATGATGTAATAATGGAGTTCCATTAGGTATATAAATTTGCTCAATAAAGAGAACACAGAGCCCCTAATGTTTCTCGATGTTGTGATGACAAGCAGACCTACTTGGTAAACCATTTATCGTGAGACCGAATTCCATCACTGCATACCCACTGCTGCTTCTAATAAAGAGAAAAGGTAGTAAAACTTTCTTTTTCTTCCAATAACCTCAACTCAAAGATAGCTATGCCCAGTTATTGGCTTTGGGAAGAAATCTAGTTAGTATTAGAACATATAATAAAACCCATAATCATTTGCCTACTTTGCCTTCTTTTATAGTTACACATTAAGAAAGGCGTTTTCTTCCGAATCAGATCGGCATTTCCAAACCGCATCACCAAAAGATTACCTTTTTTAATTCTCTATAGGCTTTGCGCTTTTATTCACTAAAATGAATGCATTGCACTCTACTTCAAGGAATTGTCTAAAAGTTCCAAGTAATCAATATTAATCTGATTAATTCATGCAAAATAATAACGAAAAATGCCAGGCACTTTCTTCCTAATCTAAGGAAGAAATTGTTCTTGAGAACTCAGGGCGTTGTTCGCAAAGAAGTTTTAAATTGTCTGGGGGCATTCCGCAATAAAGTGTGTGGTTTTAATGAGCCAACTGCGAAAAGTTATTTATTGTTGTGATGTGGTCGTCAAAAAATGGACTCAAGCAAACTTGTGGGCGGTTTATTAGCACGTCTGACTCGCAGTAGACGCCAGACAGATATTCCGGTCTGAGAAGAGAGTGGATTGAAGATGAAGATGATAAATAACGATGATGCACGGTCGTTTCCAACTCTTATATTGTTTTTAAGGAGAGAATTTTCGGCGTCACATTAATAAACTATCTTTGGATATTTATGCATGAAAATTATTAAAAAATAAATTCTTGGGAGTTAAATTGCTTTAAAGAAAAAAGGGATAAAACATATTGGTTTTAGATCAGCATATCATGCTTCTTTGGAAAAATTGTTAACGCTGCTAATGTTAAAATGTTGCCTAAATGATTGCACTGTCAACACACCGATTTCAAAGCACTAATTCTGTGCGGCTTTTTGCCTCCTTTTAACTTTTAAAAACTAAAAAATGTCAAAATTGTAAATGCAGAGTGCAAATGGAAGGATGAATAAGTAATTTGCAAGGGAAGACAAAGATTTTTTGTCTTCAAGCACGATTAAGTTATTTAGAGCGCTAGAATAGACTCCTAAAACTAGACTGACTCAAAAAATTGGAAATATAAATTTACAGTTAAATATTACAATATCGATGGTTTAAAAATGACTTGCTACCATTGGTTACATTAAACCCCCATTTTTGAACTGGTAAATTTTCAAAGTTTAAACAATTCGATGATTTTGACTTCTAAATTATTTTAATGAAATAATTTAAGGAGTTCGTCTCCATGTGGTCTTTTGGCATTCTACTAGGGAAAGTACATACGTAGGCGAATTAATCTTAGAAATCATTGAGCATAGGATGTATACGTGAATACTATTGATTTATACTGAAGTATTTACCACCGTCAGCTTCAGTGTAAATTAACCGCAAATAAAATTAAATTTAAGTTATCATCGAGTGATAAATTTCAAGACCCATGAAAATAACACAACTATAATCAACAGTGAAGGATACATTTAATGACACTTTGTCTTCTATACCTTCTGAGGTTTTCAAAACCTCTACTATAAGACTCAATCAAGTTTCTGACATCTTGAGTGCATTAATTATCCACGTAGCAATAGTTGTTGATTAAATTCAATTGTTATTTTGTTCCATTTCCTTTCGTTAAATATAAATTACACTGTCAAAATATGAAACACGCAATTATCTTCAGTTAAGATTAAAATTTTAATAAGAATTTCCCCCAAAATTGATAGGCTTAAACAGTTTTGATTAGGGTGAATTTTATCTTTACAAACTAAATATTTAGATTCGTAAATGGTTATGCTACTGAAAAGGCGTCATGAATTTTTGAATTCCAATGATGGATTCAATGGTGCATTTACCTTATCAGTAAATTCTTATTGGTCGAAGGGTGTGATTCATATCCCGAAAACACAAATTAATGATTGTAAGAAGAAATATAAAAATTTATTCTCACTGCAAATTTGAAAAAAAAGAAGAATTTTATAACACAGTAAACTATTTTGACAATTTTTTGCACACACACATTCGATATTTAGTGGGATTAGAATAAAAATATGAAATTACTGCACTGATCTGCCTTTTGCGAATGCTTCGATTTACACTCACGCGAATCCAGAACAAGAAGAAGTAGAAGAGGAAATGCCCAATGGCATTGGTTATCTCTGGCAAACTACAAGGGTGGCAGAATTCGTGTCTCTTGGGGAGGGAAGTCTAATGGTGACACTCTCCACACAGGATGGATATTTAGCAAAGTTTCCATAAATGGGTCAGGAATTTTTTTAGTAATGTTCCATGTAATACAGATTGGAAAAATAGCAGTCACACATTTAAAGGTTATCTGAAATGAGGGAATTCTTAGCATTAATGAATTCGCATAAAAAGTTATGGCGTTCTGTTTTACAAACAACGTCTTTCTCTTTTTTAAATCCGATTTTTATTGCTTGGTGTATGATTCTCCAAGGGTAATGGAAATATAATTATGATTTGAACTCCAATACTCTATATTGCGTTATACGTAAACCAAGTTCAATAGAAATTAATTTCAATGATGTTGAAATTGACTACTTACAAAACACTTGACAAACCTGAGGACAAGAGGAATGGAAAATAAAATTCTCTTTTAAAAGTTCTCCGCTACTTCACTAACAATCCGTGGTTCTACTATATTTCCTAAGCTCAATGCAAAGTAATTGGCTTTATTTGTCTCCGAAGGTGTAGAGTTTGGTGGTTAATAAAAGAATCCCTTTACTCTTGTCAAAGTTTTCGCTTGCTTTAAAGTAAAATAAAACACAATAGAACTTTGAGAATATGTGTATATTCAATGAGGATTGCTCGATCGAGCTAAAACATGACAGACGTCACTTAAAAATAAGTCCACATGTGTGCACTGACCTCTCAATGCAAATTTTGTATCTGCATAGTACATACTTCAATCCCATATTTAGTTCTGTTACAATATTCTGTTCTCCTCGCCCCCCCCCCTTTTTTTCTTTAAAATTGTGTAATTCAGGGTAAATCTTTAAAGTAGAAGGCCACTTAAGTTCTGAGTTCCGCCTGAACACCCGTATTATTTAAATATATTTAGATAAATATACTTAAGTCAAAGACGCGTTGAAAGCTATAATTGATTAATTATTTAAGGCTCACGTATTGCAATATTGTAATATTTTCCAATTATTATATTGTGCTTTATTTTAAATTAATGGGGAATAATTTTCAAGTCCTGTCAGTTTCAGAGCAATTGACTCTGTTGTTAAAAGCGTGAGTGGGAATGTATAATTAAAATATGCCGTAATTTTTGGTGTTTTGACCAGTGAAACTAAGCTATTCATTCAAAGCTACGCCACTTATAAAATTGTTTATAGAAAAATGTTACCAAATAAAAGAACTTTTCATAATGCTGGAATAATATTAATGAATAACGTTTGTGTTGGGAGAAGCAAGCCCAATGCAACTTGAAAACCAATACAATTCGTATCTGGATGGAGGAAATATGGCAATCATATTTTCTAGGCTTTAAAACTAGGGTAAATCGTGCGTGTTTTATCGGTTAAATTTGACATCCAAATTTTGACAAAAAATAAATTCCTTCTTTTGGACTCTAGACCATGCATGATTTGTCAAAAAAAATTAAAAAGATCTTCCCGCTATGTGGCATCGGTGGGGCAACGATCAGGACACATGTCTACGTAGCCCGGGGTCACGTGATTAATTCCATCGTGCATCTCGTGTGGCCTGGTGACCAACCGTGCATATGCAATAATAACCAAAAAGTGAGAAGTAAGAATGTGTTTCTTGGGTTTATCAATTCAGGATATATTTCTTTCATCCAAATTATGCGATTACAGCGAATCTCGTAACGCGAATGGGGCATTTTTTCAAGGATATTGTGGAGTAACTTGTACATGTGCGTTTTGCTTACGAGAGCACGTGGAGGTAGAAGATAGATTATAGTCAAATTTCTTAATTACTAAAAAGACTGATAAAGTAGAAAGAGGCAAAGTATTTGAGTTAATGTTCGCCGAAATGTAGAGAGGTAAAACTTAAATTATTAATCCTAACCTTCAAATCTAAACTTTTGGTTATTTTAAAAATTTATAGAGTCTAGTGTTCGTCTCAACTATTCAACTTAGGGAATTTACATAATAGCCATTATACATTGAAAGCAGTAACCCACTTTGGGAAATGAGATTTAAAATATCGGAATAGGGGTGTTCGATAGACTTACCTCCACGTGGTGCACCCTGGGCAACGTATATTCATACGGCAAAAAAGTCTATTAACTGGCAGTTGACTTCTCACTTCAAATTACCATCACCTCACTGTATGCCACATTAGTCTATTTCCACAGAACTCACCTCACCTTTGTTCTACCTTTGTGTTTGTCTCTTACATCTTTGAAACATTCTTCTGCTCCCCCTCCCCCTCTCGAATTTTTTTCAATTTGATGTTCCTCCCCCTCTGTGAAACCTGTAGTCAACTAAAGGGCTAATGATAACGATCAAGACGCCTGGGTATGCCTGTTACCACCAACAGAAATACACATATTTGCCTATTAAAATTGTTGGAGGCAACTAGAAAAATCTTCACCAATCACTCAAGGGGTGCACCAAAATTACTGAGGTTAAAGTTAGCTTAAGGATTATATTATAGTTATACCAAATGGCAGGCGCTTTGATAACTATCATAAGCACTTTAGTTGAATTCAAGCTTCACAGAGGGGAGGAACAGACAAAGTCACAACAAGTAGAGAGGCGAGGGGGCAGAATAATGATGCACAAACATAAAAGAGACAGAAACTAAGTTTGAGAAAAGATGAGGCAAGTAATGTGGAAGTAGTCGAATGACATACAGTGCGGTCATGGTAGTTTGGAGACAGAAGTCAACTATCAGCTAATTGACACGAATATGACATAGAGAAGTCAACTGCCAGTTAATAGATCATGGTAATTGAAGTCAGAAGTCAACTGCCGATTAATAGACTTGGGGTCATGGTAGTTTGGAGACAGAAGTCAACTATCAGCTAATTGACATTTTTGCCGTATGAGTATACGTTTCCCAGGGTGCACCACGTGGTGGTAAGTCTATCGTACACCCTAGTTAGCTTAAAGGTCTTAGTACACTTGAGTTTTTAATTCAAACTGCACAATATTTACATTTTTCAATAGTTGGCATTCTAAAATTCCGATTTCATTAATATTTTTTTTAAATTTCACCCATTTCTTATGTTCAGAAGTTATTGATAATTATATACTCGTGAGTATTCTTCATGTCACTTCAAATTCATTTTCATTCAAATTGCGAATAAGGCAATATGATTAAGCAATATTCTAACCAAATGGAAAAAAACAGCTGACTCATGTATGGCAAATCAACTTTTTATAAAGATTTTCTAATTGGGAAGGAAAATGCTTTAATTTTTTTATAATTTTCCTATGCTATGGCATTAAGGGAATTAATCATCAACCTTTTGGCACGTGAGATGGTTGAAAGGAAACGGGTCTGTGGAATAAAAATTTCCTCAATTTCATTGACAGCTTAACTTGTCTCGAGTAAGGTACTAGGATAGAGATAATAAGTAGAATACGAATCATGAATTATACCTGAACCAGAATGGAAATTAACAAATTGTATTCAAGGTTTAAAATAAGTTTACAAACACCATAAAGCGAAGTTACATCATATGTTACAAGTTTAATCCTAATTATATAAAAGGTTTGTAGCAAAGAATTCATACAGTTTATCTTCAAACCTGTCACTCTTTGTTCCTTTCAAACCATTAGGCGGGGGGGAGGGGGGTGGCTGACAATATACTTCATTGGACCAAAGGTGATTTGCGCCCGCACCCCCCACAATATCGGACACCTTTATTGTTTTAATGTGTCCTGTCATAACTTGCAAATAAAGGTTTCCGATATCTTGAATAAACAAAGAAATCGGAACAACCATTAACTAACTTTGATTACTACTGGAATTACCGTCTAATAGGAGAACATTAATGAAGGAATGTTAGACCTGCTTGTTTGATCATGTTTTTCATTATTAGTAAGAGATATTTCTGAACATAATAAAAGTTGCTATGCTTTGGGTGGCAGATTTAAGAGGCATGACCTTTAAGCTTTAAAACTTTTCATGTATCGGCATTAAATAAGAGACTTTTTATTAGGTTCAGCAACACTGAGATCAATGCAAGACCACATAGGCTTTATTATGGAGCGAATAGAAGAACTTCGTATAATCACGCTTACATGATGGGTATATTCTTTTGACATCGTTCCAATTGAGTTAGAAATAGGTCTTACAGGAGATACTTTCAATGGATTGCTTGAATCTGTCTGAAGACCAATCAGACAGAATTATTGATTGAACACCGTATCCTCGGTGACAAGTCGTGCCGGATTGACATTAGGCATTGACTCTTCAATAGAGTTTTTGAGATGAATTTTCTTATGCGCTGTCTCTAACTGATGTTTTAAACTTGATGTGACCTTTAGCCTCCCCCCCCCCTTTGAACCAGTGTCGAGTTCGGAAGAAATTTTTTTGGGATAGAAGCTTTACAATGATAATAGCGGAAGCTGTAACATCAGAAATTATAGGCGCAATTTAGTGTGAAATATCTTAATTTCGCCTAGTAAGCCTTTTAGTACTTTATTTGGCTCTGGATAATTCACGGTTTTTGACAAATCGTAGACCTTTCACTTTCAAAATGGCAATTTATAATAATAACTTGGTGAAAGGTGAGTGGCACATAAAGGATTGTTGCTGGAATTATAATCTGTAGATGAAGATTGGTGTGCTTGTGTACAAAGATGTACGTGCTTTTGGAATAGAGTGAGAAAGAGGACAACTCAGTATTTTCATGATGGAAACTGGGGTGGAAGAGTCAATCCTGGAACAACCTCACACCAGTGTATTTGTTGATTTTAGATGACGAAATTCGTTAAAATGTTTTAAAGATGAACTTTAAATTTGCTAGCCGTTTATTTGCAACGCAAGTAACAATAAAAGCCTTCATTTGTAATGATTTCAGTCTACTCAAAAGTTGGAAAAAAAGTGTTTAAAAAGAGTCATACCGATTGACAATAGTTCCAGAATTCGACAAGCTGTTTAAAACATAAATTCAAATAATCTACACTAAGCCAATCCTTATTGTTATAAATTTAACTTTATTTCTCATAATAACAGAAGATGACAGATGAATTGCTTCCCCTTGTTAATAAATCATCTGATAAATTCATGTTAGCAAAATGTCAATACATTTCTCTAATATATTTGAATGATAGTTTTGACTGTTGTTCATTGCGTACAATAAGTGATGACTTTAAATCACGTCAGCTTATCCACTGAAATATTCACACTTTTGAAAAAATGCATCGTTTATTAACTTCTCTTCATATAACATTTATAATGTTCGTATCGCTGTGAGCCTTGTACCTTTGAATTTCTTAATAGTCTAGCACTTAAGCACAATTAAATTATCTCGATTTTAAGATAATTAAAGTAAATAAAACACTTGTATTTCCTTCAAAAATAGACTGATAAGCTAATTTAAAAGATATATTTGATGGAATATACTTAATAAACGTTTACTCAATTTTAAGAAGGCTCCGTATTTTTATTCAAATATGCCACATATCAATTGATCCATGTACACACACAACTGTAATACCTTTTTAACTGCAAACTAATTTATATTTTGAATAGTTCGTAAAGAAGAAATTGAAATTACTAAATTAATATTACTCACAGTAAGGCAAAATTTGGAGTTGAACAATAACAAGTGCAAAAGAGAATAAAGACGGGAGGAGGGTAAAAACGACACCCCTATAAATGGACCTTATCTCATTCTGTTTTCGAACTCGGAATGTCCATTTCGTTCCAATTTTGTTTGGAACTTATTAAGATTAAAATATTTTATATAAATTGTGGCTTATTTTTTTACTTTTACCCGAACGGTTGAGAAGGCAAAATCTCCTTAAGAACAGTTGCATTTTAATATCGGAAAGGTGAAATAGATGATTGTTTAAAAGTTTGATAAAAATACTGAAAAGTTTAAAAAATGTATACTTATTTTTCATAACAGCCTTACGAAATAGACGGTCTTTTTGGTATTCGTTGTAATTACTAAGGTCATACATTAAGGACGCACTGTCCCGTCACCTCTCAATTACGCTTGTAAAAGCGTTTCCGAATTTTGATTCAACTGTACTTTTACACTGGAATAAAGGCATTTAAGTTTTGAAGTTTCGGGTTAGGAGACGGAGAAGAGAGGTAAAAGGATAGGATGGGTCGACTGGCTTCGTTGTCCCACCGCTTAAATTCAAATTTCATCCGAAAATTTAAAATATCTTTTTTTTGAAAACACGTGTATATTTATGATTTATTTTGCTCATTTTATTTGAATGAAACCAAAATTTAAAGTTCGCATTCGGTTATGAGTCTGGTGAAAAATATTACTTCGAGTGATCTGGTTTGGAAATCATTAGGATTAATTAATTCGCATATGCCGGTTGGAAGGAATGGATATTTTTTTATTTTGGAAAATATATTTATGAAATCTTCTAACAAACCTTGCAAATAATTATGACTGGAACTTACTATTACGATTTTCAAAGTGAAAAGAAACAATTTATTCCATTTTTTTAAAATAAATCGGAGGCAAAACGTAATTAACTTTGCTTTTCTTTTGGGTCTCTCCAAAGACATCAAGATACAAACTTGATGTTTAAATAATCTGATCAAGCGAACAAATTATAATCATTATTGATTTTTACAGACATTATTTTAAATATAAAATCAAGTGCGCTTTTTGACACTCTAAAACCAATAAAATTTGAGTCTTTACCCAAGGAAAGAATTTCAATCAAGTATGGTTCCTTAATACGGCTGTTTTATTGCGGATTTTGTTGTTAAATTTGTTCATTAAAATTCTTTATTGAAAAAAAATATTTTTAACACGCAACTGAGAAAATCAACTCACAGCTTGTTTTTTTTCAACGGGGAAATACATTTTAAGATAACGCGAACAACAAAGGTGATTTTGCTTTCGCCGAAGAATGATTTTGAAAAGAAAATTGCGGCAAACTGAACAAATATCAAGCAAGAACCAGTGGCTGTGGAATTTTTTTAAAATTGAGGCAGAATTTCTACAAATCTTTCAATTACTTGAAGGTAGTCTAAGCTATTCACATGTTTCAGAATTTTTAAACTTTCTTAATGAATTACTAGCTCGATCTTTGCTCAGAGTTAATTTCCATTGCTGATGAGAACAAACACGCAGTTTGCCTGGTATTTGTAATAGTGAAATTAAACGCGCAAGCATTGTATTTCGCTTGTTAAAGACATGCTGTTTTAAGCGCACAGAAATTCAATATTAAGCCAAAATAAACTTTTAAAGTCTACGGCTAAAATTAATTATGGCGTCGTTTAATGGAAGTAGATGTCCTAACACAATTGAACTGTATAGCCAAACTTTCTGGGGAGTGGTGTCGAGCGAGCAAAAACCTTGCCAAATAGTTAGCTATTAAATCATGTTAAAATTATTCAATCATCTATCATGTTTGCTGTGAACAGCATCATTTCATTAAGCTCTGTAATCACTATACGTCTACATCTTCTATTCCTTAGAGATAGTTTAAATAAATTCTTTAGCTTAACCATGATGATATATTTTGCCATAGAGGTTACAGCGGAAAAGTCATGGCTAATTCGTGTAACAACTCGCTGGAATGTAGAAATTCTAGAAGACTCATAAGCTATTGTGAAATATGGTACAAAAGTATATTTTAAGAGTTATCCAGTAGGAGTGAATATGAGCTTTGACTGAAGAAGGTGTTCTTTAGTTAGGAGGAACTGAAGTGTGTGTGATTTTTTAAATGAATTATGGCTGTCGAATGCGGAGAGAAGTTAAGGCTATAACTAGCAGAGAACAAAAAGCTTGAGCAAAGTAGAAATAGTGGACAATGGCACTCTCCGACATAGCCGACCGGCCAAGAATCGAAGCCGTTGCTGAGTTTAGTCTACGTACCGGACAGGAAGCCGTTGCTGAGTTTAGTCTACGTACCGGACACGATTTCCTGGCGAAGCATCTTCACAGAATAGGAGTATATGCTCAACCAACATGTTTACCGTGTGTCCCACAATAGGACACGAAGAAGACCCACCTGATTCGGTGTCCAGCCCTAAAGGCAAGGAAACCCACATGCCCTCTATGTAACCTACAGGAGGAAATGGTATAGACCCACCTGATTCGGTGTCCAGCCCTAAAGGCAACGACAGAAACCCCGAGAGACTAGAAAGCCAGAAGTCAACTAATCAATTACTGTTAACTGTCCTAAAGCATGAATATATGTTCCTCTCACCCCCTTGTAAAGGAAGAAGCCAACTAAGGGGCTAATGATAAATATCTTCAAGCCCGATATCTAAAATAATAATAATGCTGTCGGTATGATATACTAACGATGCTGGGGTCTTTGTGTGCAAAAGCATTAAGTTGGAAATTCAAATTTGCTTGATGGTTTAATTCTGGATGATCGTTGATAGTAATAATTTTATTTAAACTGATATTTTTTTTTCAAATGGCAGGCTTTATGATATTTATCATTAGCTCTTAATCTTTGACTTCAGCTTCCCCCAGAGGGGGGGGGGGAACATTTATAGCAGTTAATTAATAGCAATTCATTAGCTGTCTTCTTGCTTCCCAGTATCTTTGGCTTTCCCTCCTTGTCTTTAGGGCTGGACACCGAATCAGGTGGGTCTTCTCCATTTCCTCCTGTAGGTTACACAGAGGGCATGTGGGTTGAGTGTATACTCCCAGTCTGTGAAGGTGTTTTGCCAAGCAATCGTGTCCGGTACGTTGTCTAAACTCAGCAACGGCTTCGATTCTTGGCCAGTCGGGTATGTCGGAGAGTGCCACTGTCCACTGTTTCTCCTTTGTTCGAGCTTTGAGTTCGTTGAACCTTGAGGTCTGAAATTCTCTCCTGATTAAGGCCTTCATTGTGTGGAAAGACATGGGCCGGTCCATGCATTGCAAAATTGTTGTCCCCTTCTTAGCGAGTGTGTCAGCAATCTCATTGCCTTTAATGCCACAGTGACCAGGAATCCATTGCAGGACCACTGTTTTGTTTTTCTCTCTCAGCAGCTCATAGAGTTTTCTACATTCCTTTATCTCAGCTGTTTTTGGGTGTCTCTCTGTTTCCAATTGAGCCTATTGCTGACTGTGAGTCCGAAAGTATCACCGCTTTGGTGAATTTCGTATCCAGGCAACATAATTGGCGTAGTGCTATCCTAATGGCCTCTATTTCTCCTTCAAAAGCGGATCTATTATGTCCCGCTGCTGCGTAGAAAGAGAAGAGTTCAGAATAGACACCTGCACCAACGTTTGCTTGGTTTTCTATGTATGACCCATCAGTGAAGACTTGGAGCCATTGATCTGCAGGATAGTTGACATTGATTGTCTCAAGGGCCAGTGAGCGCATTTGCTCGGGAGGAGTGTTTGATTTCCTGAAGA
>UZAE01012374.1:31533-44186 GCA_900617975.1 Rodentolepis nana
GTATGCTCACTGATGTCGCTTGAAGCCAAGAGTAAATCAGGAGTTGTTCTGGATCCATTGTAGTGCAAATATGTAGCCGGATCCTCATTGCTATAAATAAGTTCCAGAGTGTTGCTGTTTAGCATGTCTTCAATTTCCTTTCCAGCTATGTTTGTATCCTTGTAGCCCCATCTGGTGGAGTGGGCGTTGAAGTCTCCTAATACTATGGTTTTGTGTGAGATGTTCAGAAAGTCAAAGTTTGGACAATTCTGGGGAGGATTATAGACTGCATATATCTTGAATTGGTTTTGACATTTCCAAACATTTAATCTGATTATTTCACATTTGTCTTGTGTCGAGCCCATACACTTGATTAGGTCGTAGTGTGAGGTTAGGCCATCTTTTACTCCAGTTAGAATTCCACTTGCAACTTGCCGGTATTTAGGTAGATTGTATAGAGTGTAACCTGGGAATTGGTAATACTTCAGTTTGTCATCCGAAATGTTAGCTTCCATAATTGTGAAAATGTCTACATCATAGGTTTGCAGGATTTTCTGTATTTGGATCTTTTTGTCCGGAGACATTCCTCCAGCATTCCACTGGAGGATCTGAAGACATTGTGATTCGCCCTGACGAGGGCGATTTTTCTTATAGCCTTTTTCAAAGCTAATCATAATTAATCGAAGTCAAAAACGTATGCCGATTGATAGACTTTTTTGCCGTAAGAAAATACGTTGTCCAGGGTGCACCACGAGGAGGTAAGTCTATCGCGCACCCCATTTAAACTGATATCGATTCCCATAAACCGAAAGTGGTGAATTCCCTTGTGAAAGGTTTTAATCTAGTTTTAATCTGAAATAAGTCAGATCAAGCTGGACTTGACAGATCATCCTAGAGATTATGAACAGACCTATCGGTCTGAGTGCGTATGCATAGCAGATTTCACTGTGATAATGCATGAGCATTTTTTCACTCTTAATTTAATTTTGAGAAGTAATTATTTTGAAAATTAACTTTGTTGACTTTTAACATAATTAATGTCTGATTGCTTTAGTTAACAGATGTTAGCAAATGAAACTCAGTTTCTCTAATCTACTAAAGTCCACTTTTAATGAATTTTACGCCGTTGGCAAATGTTTAACATGGAGAAATGTCTAATCTCAAATTGTTATACGTATTCAATTTTATATTATTTTAAAAAAAATATTTCATTCATATCAAACCGCTTAATTGGGGCATTCTTTCATTGAATCTATTCTGATACCAAGATTTTACTCTTCAAAGCAGAAAAAAATAATTTACTTTGTTAATTAAATTCCGTGTCTTGTAAAATAAGTAATCAGAGACAAAGGAGAAGTATTAGATGACACTATTAAATGAAAATAAAAGAAGTTATGGAAATTCTGCTTTTGCCTATGAATTATTATTAATGCAAAATCGGATATTCAAACAAGTTTGCATTTTTTGATGCGTTTTGACGTCAATACCACATATATAATAAATGCATGAATAATTGACTCCAAATTAAACACTTAATCTGTTCAAAAAAGTGCAAAATTTCGAAACTCATTACCCTTCTCTTTCTCATATTCTTGGTATTGATAAAAATATTAAGAATGTGTCATCTGAATTAATAATACTTAGTTTACATATTTTTATAGGAAAGTTTTACGGTGAACACTTCACTTATATTTTACATGCTACCATCGGGCCTTTATGGCTAAGACAACCAGCAGCGTCAATTTCTGCTTTGCTTATCAATGTCTCACTTGTAACGAAAATCGATCGAAAGTTTTCCTATGCAAGTCCAATAATCCTAGAACAATTTTCAAGCAAATTAAATCGATGGTCGCATACCATGTTCAGGAGCTCAACTTCTCAAGCAAAATAGTCACTAAGTTCCAGCAGTGCTCATTTGCCGGTTGTTTGGAGATTAGGGAAAAATCCCTTTTGGGATAATTCGAAAGGACGTATAGATATGCTATTGGGCGAGAAGAGAAATGACTGCTCTATATCCAATAAACTCATTCATCTCAACCTTTTCCAGACTATTATCTGCCTGCTATTGTTGTGTAAATACATTTCAGAGCGGCATATTTACACCACTTTATAAATAATATATCTGGCTAATAGATATAATTATTACCTTCGTTTTTTAGTTTATACCTATTTATAAGATAATAAAATGCAATTTTCTCCTTGAAATGGCTCGAAGTTGTTTGCTGTTTAGTCTTTTTATGTCCATGAAATTTGTCTAATTAAATTTGAGGAAGAATTGTCTGGAAATGAAACGTTATATATATATATATATATATCAATTTCGACAATGCCATAAAAAACTTTTCTAACATTATTTTCAAATACTCAATTTTTTATTTGATAAATTTTACCATGACGTAATTTTAGGCTTATTCCTTAAGCATTATCTAGCAAATTCGCATCAATCTTTTATTGTTATTTCTTATATATATATATAAGCAATTAAGTTCTTTGCTCTAATCAATCATGTTATGCTGTGATTGATATAAATTTTAATAATAGAAAATTATCCACTTGAATTTTGTTTTTAATAAGCGTAAGAAGCTAATTTTTTCCCTTCTTTTGTCTTCATTGTAAAGTGAGCGAGGATTAATAGTGCCATTTCCCATTATAGGGGAAATTAACTCACGCCATCATTAAAGCTAATGAAGATGCATATCAGTGCAAGCAATCAAATTCTCAAGTTTTAAATTTAGGTAAGTCCGAAAATTATGTTAGTGCGAAGATAGATTATGAGAGTCCGATTTATCTGCAACATTACATTATGCTAATTTTATCAACAAACACCTGAAATTAAGTTAGAAAATCTAAGACAGCTGAAAATGGAACTTGGTAAAAGAGATGGAATTAGGTAATAGGGATGTTTAAATACCAGTTCCAAACGATTTCGGCTTCAAAGCATATATACATAGTAATCACCTTGAAAAATGTATTTTCAATCAGAATTAAGGTATTTAACGCATTTTCATTTAGAAAACTTTTTTTAATTTCCCAGAATTTGTGAGTATACTGGTTTCTGTTCACTTAATGCCAGGCACAGTGTCTGGCATTTTTTTGAATTTCAATGAACATAATTTTGACTGTAGAAAAAATTATAAAGACGGAAATATAATTATTTAGTTAGGAATGACTAGTTATCTACTGACTGAATAGTTAATAAAATTGGACAGAAAGAATAATCACTGAAAATGAAAAGAATCCCATTGAAGTTAAGAAATCACAAGGTTCATAAATTTTTCCTTCCTTATTTCAAATAGAAAGCGTTTTGACAAACATATAGCATTTTATTGTCAGACATTTGCATTCAATAGCAATATATCTATATATGTTTAACAGCAAATCAGATATAAGATTGTAATAAAGATAAATTGTAGCAGCTTGAGTGCTTAATTTCAATCAAATTTTCATTAGTACGCTACAAGTTAGCACCGAAGTGAAATGCTTTTTAATTCTAATTAAAAATATATACATTCAAATTAAGGGTTAAGCAAAAAGAAAGTCACCCAAAACTGTAATTAAATCACAAATCCTAAGATTACGAATACATTATTTTCAATTCCACTGAAACCGATTTCATCTTCGGGAGAATGGGCACTATTACTTATAATTACGCTAAAATTAGAAGCAAGATTATTATACACTCTCGGTTTTATCACGTCTAAAACTATCTATTTCCTTTCACTTAAATTTAGCATACCTTCATAAATCGTCGTATTCATTCACTTGAAATGCTGAAGTGAAATATACTAATCAGGTGAGCCAATAGTCTGCTTTTTTGGCATCATGTCTATGACTCACCTCTTATAGAAAACCGCGAATAGGCACAATGGATCACTTTCAAAATGGGACGTAATTCTCCACGTTTAATTTGTGTTGCCTTGCAGACTTATATTGATTTAAGGGATTACACTTAACGTCAGCATTTGAGATGGCTGTGGTTTAATCGACTGTCACTATTTAACGAATTAACGCGCATCTAAATGTAGGTTTGCGGAAAAGCTGTCATTTTGGCGTCACGAAAAGCTCGACTTTACTACACTTGTACATATTGCAATAAAATTAGTGGAGCAAATATTTAACTGTTTTACGAGACACGAGTTTTTGTTTTTATTTTAACACGTTATGTGTTGCAACCACTAAAATTAGTAATATATTAAAAACAAAATTCCCATGCGTATATTTTTATCGGTTTCCATTGACACCTTCAAGTTAGATTTAAGTTAAGATAAAAACATACTCGCAGGAATTTCCACTGAGATATTTAAGTGCGTTTCGGTGCACTGTGATTGCCTACTGCCAAGATAAGCTTTTCAGAATATTCAGAGGTTGGTTTAAGCAAAGAGTTCACTCCAGACATCGCAATAGTTGCATATTACAATTTGTTCTTTTAATCAATTCCCTTTGGAGGCGGAGATTGACAAGCGAAGTATAGCATTTTTTGTCTAAATCAGATAAACCGATAATGTGTGGACATTTTGGTTGTAAAAAAAGATGTTGGTTTATATACTGAGCACTTGAAAAAAAATGCATTTTTTTATTTATTCAACTTTTAGAGAGATTTTTTCACGTTTTCTACTTCTCTACTTTGTAGCTATAAAATTAGTTGAAATTAATGAATTTACGAACATTTTCTCCCAACGTTCACAAAGGAGCTTTGGACTAGATTTTGCCCATAGAAGTATAGTTTTAGGTCTTTTCAGAGTACAAAGTTTGAAAAAGGTTATTGCATTATTGCTGCCATTAAAATAATTGAGCTTTAGCTTTCAATGAAACCTTTCATTCGACCACCATCTAAGTTGAAAGTTAATGAGTTGAAACGCAACTAAAACGAGTAAAAAATAGTTGAAACGAATGTGGATAGTGGCGAATATTAAAGTGTGTGTATCTAATGTAAAATATTTCTTAATCTTCTTCATTGTAATTTGAATCAATTTTTTTCGCACTCTGAAGACAACTAACAGGGTGAAGGCTGTGGCCTGAGGATTAGCAAATAGGTTCTACACTTAAGCAGTATCTAAAGAAACACAGACCGTTTAAAGTAAGATTTTTCATTCTCTTCATCACCCTGAGTTGCTTTAATGTTAATGTATGTGATTTATCCATTAACAACATCAATGTGGCAAACTTATTTTTATCGCGCTTTTGATAAGTAAGATTGTAGATTAGGCTTTAAGTTAACCAAGAGATGGGGAATGTTGATGGGGTGATAATAATTCTCGAGACGTTTTTACAGCTAATTCTGTTGAAGCAATGACATCATTGAGGATCACTGTTGAAAAGACCGAGTCATGTCACTCACTAAATTTGCCAGATATTGTCAACTTCGGGCAAATAAATCTATTTACTGTAAGCGCAGGTGGTAATGAAATCCGTCAGAGTATAGTTCAACATTATACAAAAAGTTAGTACCTTGCACAACTTAAAGGCATTTCCTTTCAAATTTAGGAATGCATTAAAACACTGGTTTTTCCTAAGTAGTTAGAATAACCATTGAAAGGATAAGAGCTTTATTGCGAACAAAAGGTGAAAGCTGTTAGCAGTGTCTTTGCTTTTTCATTTGCTTGGTGTGTGTTAAACTAAAGTAATGATACGCAAAATTTAAAATCTTAGTTTTATTTTCTAAATTATTATTTCTAACCGCAGCATTCAGTACAACAAATTTATTAAAGCAAATCTTAGTACATTTGGATCTTCCAGTTTCTAAAAGGTCAGACAGCTTTACTTGAGGGAAGAACTTCTTAGCATTACTGATGATATAGCAAAAAAACTTTTATGTTTCCTAATCAGGCTAGGGCAAGATTAGCTGGGTCAACTAAAAGGAAGCAATGAAGTGGGGACACTAAGCAGTTCTTGCTTCACTTGAATGTTGAGGCATTGAACTATCCATATTTTTGAGACATTATAGTTCAACTTATGTTGTTGTGATGTTAAATGATCATCATTAGTTTCTTAGATCTACTTTTGGCATTACGTCAGCTATCTTCGGGGTCTATTGTCCGAATAATTTAAATCTGTTACTAGCAGAAAGAGAGTTATATAACACGATTCACTAAATAATTTCGATAGCTTTTAATATTTCCTATTTCTTTTTAGTCGTTTGTAAATAGTTTTGACTTATTAAACTGTTCAAAAATTATTTCACCAATTTATTAAAGTGGTAAATAGTTTTGAGTAAGAAATGTATATTTAGTAAATGATAAAATGTTGTGACTCGAATAGCTGTCCATCTATAAATACCATAGAACTAAATTAATCATTCACTTCAATTGTGGTACTAATGTCATACTTATTGCAAGATCATATCTTAATATGCACATAAAGACTTATCTTATTTGCATAAACTGTCTGACTGTATTCGTAATTAAGTAAAGATACGCTTTTCCCTCAATCTACATACATCAATAATCCATAAAGTGGACTTTGATTAGAGTATCCAAAGTAAACACAAAGAATCGTTGGTCCAAATATAAATCTTACGGCACCTATGTAAGTCATCTTATTATTTTGCTGCTCCGGTACTTATTATACGAGTATACTCAGGGGCCTAGTGGAGATAGAACGTGACAATAGTACCAGCAGTGAGAAGGAGGCACCCTGATCAGAAACTATCCCCGGCTGGGAAGTAAGTTGAATTTTGAAATAGTGAGATCAGAGAGAAGGAAGGTTGGGAGAGGATGTCAGCACCCTTAGTAATTTGTATCACATCAAACTCATTTAAGGAAGCAGGCAAACGTCTTTCTGAGCCTCCTCTTTTACATTACCATTCCTTCGATCATTAATAACGCTGGATTTGCATCGATAAGGATGGTTCAAGATATTTTAGACAAATTCGAGACTAATTTTCCTCTATCTATGCTGTGTGAGAAATTAGCGATATAAAGCAGCCAGTATTGACAACATTCTTCTCATGGCAGCTTCCCTTGCCCATAGGTCAAACAATTATATTCGTAATGCGTATAGGACACAATTGTAACTAAAAACCTATTTTCAGGATTAACATTGTTGTTTAAGCTATTTAACTCTTACCTCACTCGAAATGTTGAAATACCACACTGGGAATAGTTTGTAATGCGCTCGTTCTATTCAAAAGACTCTTCGATGAATGCTACTTAATACTCAAAGGAAACGTGAAATTAGAAGTCCTCGTGGAGGACTTTGATGTGCAATAGCAGAAATGGAAACAGGTCTATAAGAGCACTTTATGGAGAGGTTATTTATTTTCAAAACATGCTGAGCGGAGATGGAAATATTGTATTGAGCATCAGCAATTAAGGTAAAATACATCAGTGGATTTATTACCTTCTTACATTTTAGTAGACATTTGGCATAAACGGGAAAAAATTATACAAGGGCTCCAGGCCTTATCCTCTGTACTTAAAGATATTTTTTGCAAAGCGGAGTTCTTAAGAAACTTAACCCTGGAAAAGAGTACGGATTATCAATTTCGAAGAAGCCTTTCTTTTGGTTCAAATTTGTTGCCTATTTCCTCCCGAATTCATCTCAAACCATTTATTTTTAGCAAGCAATCCGCTTGACAAAAACATATATGAAAATCATCTCCAATGGGGGTAAAAGATATTGATGTAAAAATTCATATGGTTTATTTTAAAAATTGTAATGGTTCCAGACAAGCGCTAACAAACTCTGAAGCATTATCGTTTATTATTGCTTTTGTCATTAAAATGAATTAATGCTTCTCATTTTAAAATTGAAGAACCCATAATATACAAACAAAAAGAGCAAAATTAAATAGAATTGATGAGGCAGATTATTTGTTATTTTGCAAGCAGAATTGTCAGTTCGATACAAGAAAACAAAATATTAGTCATAATGTTGATTTATTTAAAGATAAATTTATGAATAGTTGATTATATATTATAATAATAGTATTTATGGTATTCTCTCGAATTCTGAGGAATTTATATACCATTTCATAACTAGAACTTATCCAAAGGTGTCATTACACTGACACTGAGATTCGAAGAGTTTGAAAACCTAGAAATTCAAGATGTACTCATGTTGACAAGAATATGAGCTAACTATTGGGTGGGCAACTAAGTCATTGCCGTTTTTGTTGACAGATTCACTCTATACTTTCTTTTGTCTTGTTAACGTGGCCAGAGCATCTAACCTATATTTTTTTCTTACTGTATGGGCTTCTAGGTTAATTAGTAAAAAATTGTTTTTGTTTAGTTCTTTAGTTTTGTTTTTATCCCAATTTAAAAATGAAAGAACAGGACGTGCACTTCCGACACATTTTATTGTATTACTTCCGAAAAGGCAAGAACGCATCGCAAGCACAAAAGAAGTTATGTGCCGTATATGGAGATGAAGCCTTAAAAGAAAGGCAATGTCGAAATTGGTTTGATAGATTTCGTTCCGGTGATTTTTCGCTTAAAAATTCACAACGATCTGGCCGCCCAGTCGAAGTGGGTGTAACCCATATCAAGGCCATTATCGATTCAAATCCTCACAGCACAACACGAGATATTGCAGAGAAGCTCAATGTGTCGCATACATGCATTGAAAAAAAATTACAAACCCTTGGTTATGTCAAGAAACTTGATTTATGGATCCCTCACCAGTTAAAGGAAATTCATTTGACGCAACGGATTAGCATCTGTGATTCGCCGCTACTGAAACGCAATGAGAATGATCCATTTCTGAAGAACCTAGTTACTGGCGACGAAAAGTGGATAGTTTATAGCAATGTTACTCGCAAGAGGTCATGGGTGAAGTAAGATCAACCAGCCCAAACAGTGTCAAAAGCAGCAGAGATTCACCAAAAAAGATTATGCTGTCAGTGTGGTGGGGGGATCACAAAGGAATTTTCTATTTTGAACTCATGCCGCAGAACCAAATGATAAATTCAAACGTGTATGTTGAACAACTCGAAAAACTGAAGGATGCAAATGAAGATAAGCGGCCGGCATTATCAAATCGGAAGGGTGTTGTTTTCCATCATGATAACGCAAGGCCCCCCCCCCCACACATCTTTGGTTACTCGGGAAAAATTATTGGAACTGGGTTGGGATGTTTTGTCACACCCACCATATAGCCCTGACCTTGCGCCTTCGGATTACCATTTGTTTCGTTCCATGCAAAACTCTTTAAATGGTGAAATTTTTAACAACGCGGATGATGTCGGATCACACCTAATTCAGTTTTTTAATAGCAAAGACCAGACATTTTACGAACGGGGAATTTTTACTCTGCCAGAACGTTGGAAAAAGGTCATCGACAAGAGCGGCCAATATCTAATTGAATAAAGTTATATTTTTAAACAAAAATTCTGAATTGGCCTTCTTATTTGAAATCGACAATGACTTAGTTGCCAACCTAATATTTCTCCAAATCACCTTTGACGAGAGATGGGGTGTGCGATAGACCTACCTCCACGTGGTGCGGTTGACTGGCAGTTGACTTCTCACTTCAAACTATCATCACCCCACTCTTTGTCATATTCGACTACTTCCGCAGTACTCACCTCACCATTTTTTCTACTTTTATGTCTGTCTCTTACATCATTTTTGAAATACTCTTCTGTTCCCCCCCTCTCAACTTTTTATTCATTTTGATGTTCCTTCCCTCTAATAAGCCTGAAGACAATTGAAGGGCTAATGATAACTATCAACAATAATAACAACCTTTGAGGAGAGATTATTCGGAATTCAAAAACAAAGACTATGGTTATTGTTTCACTGACTTGCAATATAACGTCTGAATATCATAACTTTAGATATGAACCATTAGGCTTTTGGAAGGACTTATTCATTTTGACTATTTTATGTATTAAAATTTTTATGGCAATAAAAATTAAACGTGCTCATGTTTACAAGGTTTCATCTTTTCAGGAACTGATTTTAGCGATTAATTTTAAACGTTTTCGTGAAGTTAACCGAAATCTGTCGGTTTTAACTAAGCAAAGTTGACTGAGAAAGCAAAGTTTATCTTAACAGAGATCGCGTGGTTATGAGAAGAGACTGAAATTAGAATTCATATGCTCATTAATATGTCGTATACTACTTGAAGAATGGTTATTTAATAAGCATAATAAAAGAATAAATGCCAATATATTAAATTTGAATGATAAGCCAGATATCGACTTGCACCGAAAGAAAATTTGTTTTTACGAGAATAAATGATCGACCATTGAATTCAATACATTTATTTATTTCAAATGGCATAGTTGATAGTTATCATTAGCCATTTAGCTGACTTCGGGCTTCACAGAGGGAAGGAACATCAAAGTAACAGAAATTCGATGGGTGGGGAACAGAAGAGTGTTTACAGTTGTAAAAGAGACAGACACAGAGGCAGAGAGAAGGTAAAATGATTACTGTGGAAGTGGTAGAATATGGCATACAGTGGGGTGATGGTAGCTTGAAGTGAGAAGTCAACTGCCGGTTAATAGACTTTTTTGCCAGGGTGTACCACTTAGAGGTAAGTCTATCGCACACCCCGAATTCAATACATAAAGCTTACTAAAATAGTATCTATCCACGTTTACTACGCATCAAAATTGATAAATCAGTTACAGAGGGGAGTAAAGAAGCTTTCAAAGAGATTTATAATTGTTTCTTCATGGCTTCTGGTCGGAACAGTTACTAAAAATTTGAAAAAAATAATGAAATTATTTGGAATACTACTTCATATGCACTGTTATTGTGAACTAAAAATTTAGACAAATTGTGACAACAAGTCCATAATGTATAGAGGAAGTATCAACTTGAAAGTTAATGATCTGATATATTTAGCAGGTTCAGTTGCCTTTCTTCTCTTCTGAAGGCAGGCTGGTCACCATAAACAAGTGTACGAAAGTAGATGGGACTGATAGGTTAATGTTACTTATACCTTCTACTTGGGGTGTGCGATAGACTTACCCCCACGTGGTGCACCCTGGGCAACGTATACTCATACGGCAAAAAAGTCTATTAACTGGCAGTTGACTTCTCACTTCAAACTACATCACCCCACTCTATGCCATATTCGACTATTTCCGCAATACTCACCTCACCTTTGTTCTGCCTTTGTATTCGTCTCTTACATCTTTGAAACATTCCTCTCTTCCCCCTCTCGATTTTTTTCAAGTTGATGTTCCTTCCCCTCTGTGAAGCCTGAAGGCAACTAAAGGGCTAATGATAACCATCGAGATGCCTGCCATTTGATACAAACAAACAAACAAACACCTTCTACTTAACTCCACTTTAACAATCTTAGGCAATTACTGCAGACTACCATAAATTTCATCGGATCATTATTGAAATTTAAAATGATTTTATGTTGTTAATTTCAGTTTTAGGCTAACGTGTAAAACGTAAGATATTTGTTATTCTCCGGTTTTGAGTTAAATTTTGTATGTGCTGCCAACTTTTGAAACAGCTTGAAAACCGTAAAAACCATCAAATACTCAGCCTATTGGTTTCAAATATTTGTGAATTCTAGTGATTTTAGTAAAAGATAAGCCTTAAAACTGCAGTCTTAAATGGAAATCAATAAATAAATAGAAATATCCATGGAAATGATAAGTGAATTGAAATGCAACATTTTCAATCTTTTTAATCGTCACTCGTGTTGAAAACCATGCACTTAATTTAAGCAATAAAGATAAAGGTAAGCAATGATAATAGAAACAGCTCTTTAATGTTAAACTTTTCGGCAACTGCAATTATCCACGGATTAAGATTTTAGGCATAAAACGAATCGTCCTTTGAGCAATCTCCGTTTCGGGGCGAAATTTCATGTCACCCTTCCATTCCAAATGGCATATTTGTTACAATCTTTTGTTTAAAACAATCAGTATTTATAATTAAAACTATAACTCGGAACTGGAGCGATGTCTGTCAATGGAAATTACCTTCGAAATAACTTCAATAAAGATTGATGTATCCTTTTTCCATTTTTATAAATTATTATTTTTGTTGTCAATCATTACGTGAGACCTGAATAAAGTATTCTTTTAAGATCAGAAATGTGGCAAATTCATCAACTGCATGGAATTTAACTACATCGCGATAATGCCTAAAGGTAAGATATAGAGATGCTAGGTTTGTTAATGCCATACGAATCTCCTACTTTAAGACTAAGTTTATCTCCATTTATGTCCATAACAGGAAGCTTATGATAACTATCATTAAACAAGAAATTTAAAATAATAATAATGTCCATAATATTATATTTATTTCAAATGGTAGGCTTTATGATATTTATCATTAGCCCTTAATCTTTGACTTCAGCTTCCCCCAAGAGGGGGGGGTACATTTATAGCAGTTAATTACGTTCATGAAGGGGGGTACATTTATAGCAGTTAATTAATAGCAGTTCATTTAGCTGTCTTCTTGCTTCCCAGTATCTCTGGCTTAATTACATTTATAGCAGTTCATTAATAGCAATTCATTAGCTGTCTTCTTGCTTCTTACATTTATAGCGGTTAATTAATAGCAGTTCATTAGCAGTCTTCTTGCTTCCCCGTACTCTGCTTTCAGCTCATTAGCTGTCTTCTTGCTTCCCAGTATCTTTGGCTTTCCCTCCTTGTCTTTAGAGCTGGACACCGAATCAGGCGGGTCTTCTCCATTTCCTCATGTTGGTTACATGTGGGCATGTGGGTTGAGTGTATACTCCCAATTTGTGAAGGT
>UZAE01012375.1:15952-44152 GCA_900617975.1 Rodentolepis nana
CCCCCCCCCCCCCCCCCCCCCCCCCAAACTCTCGCTGAAATGTGGCCTAATTATTCTCTTCCTTGATTTGTATATTCCAGTGACTCGATTGAAACGCATATCCAGACTAGGTATGTATTTGGCAAATCTTTACTTCTCATTCCCAATAATTTGCTAAAATTATAGTTCCTAATAGTACATTACCAGGTAGACTGTACTGTTGTTATTGCCTCTTTCTGACATTTATGTCAATCGCGTCTAGGTCGCTATCTGAAGATTCCGGAGATTGTTTCTACGCAGTGGAAGATACAGGTCACGTTAGACGATGTACAGGTCTTATTCGGTTCGTCGGTGGCAAAGTTGATGACTTTCAGCATGCTTGGAACTAGAGCGGATCTTCGAATGACCTACCTTACCAAGGAACTCGCAGTGGCGCTCACGGAGATTAGTATCTCTGATTTTAATAAAGAATCTCTATATCGACAGGTGCGTCTACTTATTTGCATGCTTTCTGAAGGAAGAGCCGGAATAGCTTGAGTGAATTATTCGGCCTCTAATACCTCTTCTTAATTGATATTCAGCTGTCTTAAATCTAGAGTTGGCCGCTAACCTCTATTTTTCACCGGAAAATCTCTCTCTTGCAATGTCATAGGAATTTTCCGAAAATAACAAACAATTTTTTTGAGTCAGATTTCGCAGATTCGATACTCGTCGGTTCACAAAAGTTGAAGTGTTTTGTTTAGTACTGATTAAGAAGAGTTCAAGGATTCGTGTTAGTTTTTTTGTTGGAAATCCTGAAATGCTCTTGTAAAGTAACTATGCTTTGAATGACATCTTCCACTAGCACGTCCAAGAAGTATTGAATAATTTTTGGTCATATCATCTGAAATGAGAGATGGGGGGGGGGGGGAAGGGGAGAGAGAGAGAGAGAGGAAACATCGCTGATTTGGAAAGGTGGTTTCTAATTGAAGCAGAGATCTTGAGGACACACGATGGCCCACTATGGTGAACTTGAGGTAAATGCTGGATTAAGCACTTGAAGTGCCTCTGTGGTCTTGGTAACAGTCCTGAGGCTTCAATAGGGTGGGGGGGGGGACTCTTCAAGCGTGTCAGTGATTTCGAGATACTTAGGTCCTAGAGAGAATTATTAATCCAGCAATTTTGGAAATACGTTGGAATTTACCCTTCTCAAGGTAACCTAACGATATTCACGGAACTTATTATGTGTGCGTCTTAATAAAACGCAACAAATGCCATACTGATGTTTTTCAAGTGGTTTTTGCTACGAAACTCAATCAAAATTTCCCCTTAACTGTGATAGTGATCGCTTCCGCTTTTCCAATAAGAGGGGATATTTTTTTACTCTCAGAGTTCACACTTCCTCTCCCCCCTCCCCCTCCCCTCTCCCTTTTAGATCCTCTGGATCGAGCCTGGTGCGAATGTGTTCTTGATGCAAGCCGTGTTGTACAATCGTAGGACCAAGGAACCGGAGCTTCAATACGATCCAGACAAAGTCGATTTGGCTGTCAGTTTGCAATTCGGGAAGGTCCATGTCATTTTGCTCTATTTGTTTTTGCGACAAGTTGTGGTGAGCATTTTTCTCTTCGATTTTTTTCGTTTTTTTCGATTTAGTTGTTGTCATTGTACACTATCGACGCATCTCTCTCTCTCTGCAGGACTTCATGGAATCCTTCCAGGAGGCAATAGAATATGCACTGACAAAGGCATCCGAGGTTACGGATGCTGCCAAAACTCAGGTAATGATGCTGGGGTTTATTAATGCCAATCTACTTTCCTTTTTGAATAACTCTGCTACCATTGGTAATTCATCAAAGTTATGTCCACTTGAGGGGAAATGGTTTGGTGCATGGCATATCAAGTAGAGAAGAGAAAATGAAGATGTTATAGCTAATATATTCATTTTAATTACTTTTCAAGCTTTTCTTAATTATTCCTGATCATTTATAAGATCACCGGAAGTGAGAATTTCCATCTCTACATTGAAATATGGGTGGGAGGGAGGGGGGTGGGGGGTGGGGTGGGGTGCTATTTGATTATGGCTGGGCTACTGATACGCATTTGGTTGTGTCAAAGTGGAACAAGTGCTTCCCTTCATTCCGGCTTTCGATAATTACTGACCATCTTTGCCTTCCTGTCTGTACATTTTCTATCACCGCTCTGCATCAGTGGAACTTTGTTTGCAAATTCGATGTTCTAATGACTGCCGCCACCATTTGCTCACAAACGCTATACGGAAGTCAACTTGATTTATCAACTAGTCGCTCAGGTTAAAAAATGAAGCGTTGTTATTAGGTACCACAAGATAACTGTTTTGCCTAGAATTAATGTCTATTCCCAATTCGCATCTCCTGAAAACTGTGGGGTAGCCGAGGGTAAGATCTCCTTAACTCGTTTTGCCGATGGAGAGTTCTATTCTACCGCGAGAGAGAGAGAGAGAGAGAGACTTCGTGATGCTCAATCTTACTCAGAGGCGTGACTGTTGGCGGTTGCTTTCCCATTTGAACTTAGGAGTGTTTGGTTATCATTGTAAAAACATTTCATTTTCTGCCGTTTAGATGGAACAAATCGCGAAGCAGCCGCACCCTCCACGTGTGGCTCTCTCAGTGAATTTCGAGGCGCCGGTTGTCTACTTGCCCCAGAACTCCACTTCTCGCCCAGCTCTCGTCTTTGATCTGGGTCGTATCTCTCTGGCCAACGTCTTCGATATCTTTCCGAAACCTGATGGAGTTCAAGACGAGTCGACTAATGTCCTAATGATGGATCGAATGAGTATTCAACTGAAGGACCTCAGAATGTCTGCGTAAGCCTCAATGACCGAATTTTCGTGCTATGCTTTACTAGCAATTCTGCCATTGGGGAAATTTTTCGGAGTAATTAAGACCTTGGAAATGAAAGTACCTAAATCACCGTTATTTATTTATTTATATCGAACGGGACGCGTTTTGATAGTTATCATTAGCCCTTTAGCTGACTTTGGGCTTCACAGAGAGGAGGAGGAACATCAAAGTGACAAAAAGTCGAGATGGGGGGGGGGACAGAAGAGTGATTTACAGATATAGAAGAGGCAGACAGACACCAAGGCAGAGAAAGGGTAAGATGAGTACTGTGAAAGGGTTCGAATATGACATACAGTGGTGTGATGGTAGTTTGAAATCAGAAGCCAACTGCCGATTAACAGACTCTATTGCCGTATGAGTATACGTTGCTCAGGGAGCACCACGTGGAGGTAAGTCTATCATACGCACCTAAAGCATCATTATAATGCTGAAGTCAGTCTTTCTTTTCTTTGGGAGTTTGAAGTTCGTTTGCGTAGGTGAGTGCATTCTTTTTTTAAAATTCTCTTGTAATTGGCTTAATTTCTCTCTTTTAATATGTATAATTTAGGGCAATTTTAAAGGATGGTGGAATTGAAGTTGAAAGAAATGTCATCGAACCAATTACTTTGACTTTGAAGTTGCAAAGAAAGGTCTTCCCTTCCCAAGGTGATGGCATCCCAACTTTCAATATATCTGGAACTCTTGAATCTGTTCGGGTATGTTTTAAGAGAGGATATCTAACTCCTGTGTTTTGCTGTTTAATGAGTGTTAATTCTTCATTGAAATGAGCTATTTTTTCATCAACTTACAAGTTCATTTTCATTTTTCTTTTCAGCTTTTAATGACCTACGGTGACTACAAGTTGCTGAACGATGTATTCATCGACAATTTTTACGAGGCTGAAATGGTTTTGGGACCTCTCGACACAGTAAATAAAGGGGCTGCCCCTGAAACGAAGAATGAATCATCAGTTCCACTTCACGTCACCGATAGCTGTTCTCTATTGCAAGGTCTCAATTCCACTGCGAACACTTTAGCTCAAGCTTTGGATAGGTTTATTTCAGTGAACTTCCTCCTAAAATGCCTGGAGATTGAACTCTTCCTTGGCACAAATGACCCGGTAAGCTGTCCCACTCTTGAAAGCAATCAGTCATCTCCGTTTTTTTTTTCTATTTCACGCTTTCTCTCTCCGTAGAAAAATTGGAATCAGGAGATTTTGCCGAATCGGCGTCTCGGTATTTTCACTTGTACTGAGTTATGCGTTGAGGGCGATGTTTTTGCCAACAACTCGTCGAATGCATCGGTGCGACTTAAAGACATCTCCTTGACTGATACCCGTCCGCATGGGGAAAATCATATCACTAAGTGAGTCTTGTGTCTAAAGAGGCGGCACACCGCCACTTGGAAGGAGAGCACGCACATTCCAATGACTTGTGAAAGTTTATTTATATCAAATGGCAGGCATTTTGATAGTTATCATAAGCCCTTTAGTTGACTTCAGGCTTCACAGAGGGGAAGGAACATCAAAGTGAAAAAAGTCGAGAGGGGGAGGGGGGAACAGAAGAGTATTCCAAAGATGTAAAAGAGACAGAAACAAAGGTGAAGTGAAAAAGGTGAGGCGAGTACTGTGAAAGTAGTCGAATATAACAACTAGGAGGGTTGTGGTAGTTTGAAGTCAGAAGTCAACTGCCGGTTAATAGACTTGTTGTTTGCCGTATGAGTATACGTTGCCCAGGTTGCACCACGTGAAGGTAAGTCTATCACACACCCCACTTTTGGAAGTTGTACTGGGTTCTCTCCGTGTAATTGATTGGCACTATTAATTGTAGTTCAAGGCTAAGAGTAGGGCTTCTATAGTCTTCTCCTTAGGAGAGATAGACAGAAAGAGAGATGGGGAGGGGGGTGGGAAGATAAGCATTTTTTAATTTTACCAAGATTTTAAGTGACCAATTCAAATGACAAAGTGGATTAGACTCACGTTATATTTCGTTTGGCACTCACGTTGCTGTTTTCTCCTCTAAGATGTTGTAAACAAAAGCTTGCTTTAAAATTGATAGCGTCTATTCCGCATCTTGATGGCTGCATTCAAACGGGAAAAAAAGCCATTTCTTGTCAACTCTTCTCTGGCCATTTGTTTGAGGGTGTGATTGAAAGGCTGATCCGTTGTGTCTTTCTCAATCTACCGAAAACTTGCTCTAAATGCCTTTTTTATGCGACACTTAATTGAATTTGGTGCCTCGTTATTTGTAAGTCAATAAGCAATTGTGGTTTAAGGTTGTTTTAGTGCTTTGAAAGATGCGCTTAACAAATAGTAGGAGATTGTGTATAGGGATTTAAAAAAACTGATATGCCAAATAAAAGGTATCGATTTACTACGTATCATGGCACAGAGAGAGAGATTTCTCTTATTAAAACTAACTGCAACATTTAATCAATTTCTTGCAACCGCTTCTCTGTTTAAGGCATCCAGTAGTCTGCAAAATTTGATCTACGCTATATGCACTTTAATTCGCGTTCTATTGAATAGGGTCACACGCTCTTTAATTAAGTTAAGTTTGTTTCGTTCTGCTTTTCCGGCTACTTTTTTCTCCTGCTGAACAACTTTTCTATTTCAAGTTTAAATATTATCAACCAACTGGAATCAGTTATTCATTCTGCCATTGGTATGATTAAAAGCACCTTATTGTCTTATTGTAGTATTCTTAGCCAAGCGTCTGGATCGGAAGGTCAAATGACAAATTTCGTTGAAATTTACTACCACGCAGATAAGGAGCAAAATCAAACTGGCAAGTCGCTATTTGTCATTTTCTTTTACTTATTATCATGACTACTGAATTGCGTTTGGTAGACGATTTTGTGCTGCAACGAATATTGTGCGCTCGTTAGTGCAAATAATATTTATTTATATGAAATGGCAGGCTTTATGATAGTCATCAATAGCCCTTTAGTTGACTTCAGGCTTCACAGAGGGAGGGTTGAAGAGAAGAGTGTTTTAAAGATGTAAAAGAGACAGATACAAAGGTAGATGAAAGGTGAGCTGAGTATTGTGGAAGTGGTCGAATATGACATACAATGGGGCCATGATAGCTTGAACTCAGAAGTCAACTGCCGGTTTATAGACTTTTCTCCGCATGAGTATACGTTGCCCAGGTTACACCACATGGAGGTAGGTCGATCACACACTCCAGAGTAAATAATATAAGTGGTGATGTGGGCAGAATCACTTTCATCAAGCTTCCAGTCCGTTAGCCAATGCACAAGCGTCTGAGCACTTAGTGAATGCGTTATTCTCAAAGTGGAATGTTTGAGGTCTGCGATGAAGAGTTCTTGAATAAGTTGCTACTGCGCCGTCATATAAATAGTTTTTTTTATGATATGCTAAATATGCGCGCCTGTAAGCACTTTCAAATACCTACTTCTACATCTAAGAAGGAAAGCGAAAATCAGTCGTCGAAACACCCCCTTGAAAATAATGATTCAAGTGGGATTAAGAAATGAGTTTCGTTGAATTGATGGTTCAGCTCTGCTTGGCTCAATTATTATTTACGAGGTTGAAATGATTACTCACTAACACAATTAGGGTGTCGAAGGGAGCACTCAAATTAAAGGGACTATGTTCAACCCCCACTCTCTTCTCCAATTCAACCACAACAGTTGAGTCGGTATGAGTAAATGTCCAATGAAGGATTGCAAAGCTTTATAATTAAGATAGAAAGTAACCGTCCAATAATCTAAGTTCTACTTCCCACGAATTGGGGAAACTTCTTTTCTGCTCAATATAGTTTCAGGCGCTTGGAATATGAACGCTAGAGACGTACGCCTGTAAATGTACAAGTGTAGACATCCTGCCAATGAAAATTACATGCTTCAGTTAATCAAAACGTGGAGTTTGCTGTGTTGCTTTAAATTCATTTGCGCACTCTCAATGTTTTGTCATTTTAGTGGACGTGAACGTGAGCAGTATCATGGTCTGCGCGTCGTTAGACTACTTCATGATTTTGGCCAAGTTCTTCACCGAAGGCGCTTCATTAGGCGCCAAATCTGAAGTCCCTGTCAACTCCCACCCTGCCAAACCTAGGGCATCTATTTCGACATATCGACAAAGTACGTGCATTTGCACAATTTTAATTCAATTTTACGGTACACTTGATTATGCCCCTTTATTATTCCTCTAAATGGAAATTAAGCTTTTCGGTATATATATATATATTTATTTATTCATTTATTTCGAATGACAGGCATTTTGATAGTTATCATTAGCCCTTAGCTGACTTCGAACTTCACTGAGGGGAAAAACATCAAAGTTCAAGAGGGTGGACTGAAGATTGATTTGCAGATGTTAATGAGACAGACACAATGATAGAGAGTAGGGTAAGGTGAATACTGTAGAAGTGGTCAACTATGACATACAGTGAGGTCATGGTAGTTTGAAGTCAGAAGTCAACTGCCCATTGATAGACTTTTTTGCCGTATGAGTATACGTTGCCCAGGGTGCACCACGTGGATTTAAGTCTATCGCACACCCCCATCCGATGCAATCGCTAATTTTTCTATTTTAGGTGGCGTTTCCCCGCCCACACCTCAACCTCCAAAGAAAAATGTTGGAAGTCTTCGTATTAAGAGCAACATCGCAGATCCTGAAATCATTCTTCCTGAAGATATGTCCAACCCTAATTGCAATGCCATTTTTGTTACGGTATGCGCAGATCTAAAAATAAATTTATCTTGTTTTCAATTTCAAGTTGTAGCGATCTTGTTTTGCCTCCTTCTAGACAAGTTTGAGTTTCGACTGCACCATTCTTCCAGAAGAGACGGTAATGAACGCTGGTATAACTAATTTCCGAATCCTTGCTTGTCCCTTCCAACGTGCCGATAGAAGCGAACACACTATGGAAGTACGTCACAATTGCAAGATACTGTGCTTGGTCCTATTGTTTGGATCTTTATGTGTTTTTCTTGAAGGTTCTAATACCGACCTCGGTATACTTCTATGGTCGTCAACCGATTGGGGGTTTTATCCACGGATCCATTACTATGGAGTCCTTAGTAGTCAACGTGACTGCTCCAATTATACGCTCAATTTCGAAGATCATGAATCACCTGTCGGAAAGCACAACAGATGTCACTCTATTACCAGAGGCTTCAGTCTCCTCTTCTCGTAAAAGTACTCTTGAAGAGGAGGTTGAGGACTTTTGGGCAGTTCAACCGGTCAGATCGACGGATATCCCCATAACTATGGGCCAAACTGATTATGGCATGTCCCTCCTTTCCTTGTCCCACTTTAAACTGACTTGAATATAATATTGGCTTTGCTTTGCCTCTTAATAGATGCACAATGCGAGGAGACACAGGCCATTGATGTTGCAAATGCTCTCCAGAAAGTTGAGGAGGAACGAGAGGAAACGGTGAGTGGTGCTTATTTGGTGACTTCTAAACCCCCCGTGTGACCCCCTTCTGCTTTACCCTTCGATTAATTCCAGTATTGTACTTTGTCACACTCACTGCCTGACTTACGTTTTTTTATATGCGCGGACCTTTTCTAGCTTTTGTCCACCAATTGTTTGCATCTTTTGTGTGCTTAGATCGTTGTTCGGATTGCCTACGTGTGCTTGTCCATGGAGTCCCAAATTGGGAACAAGCAGATCCCCATGCTCCTTGTGGAGGCTCATGTTGATGGCGAATTGAAGTCACCATCGACAGCGGTAAGTTCTATTTTTTTTCCATTCTATACCATGTACATTGATAGAGCAGATCATGATTCAGGATGTACTAGTTAAGACATTGCCTTTGTTGATTATTACTGTTCAATTGTTCAACCAGCCAATGGCTAAATTGTTTGCTTCATTTTGTAGCTCGGACTTAGTCTCAACTTCGAGTTGGCGGTTTCTTACTATAATGATCATCTTAATGAGTGGGAGCAGCTGCTAGAGACTCTACCAGCAGAAAACAATCGGCTGTGGTCTCTTCAACTTGCGTACAATTCCGCTGATTCCACGACTCAGCGCACCAAACCAGAGCGGGAGAACGCATCAGACCTTCAGAATACGGGAAACTCTCTATCCCTCGTATCAGGAGACAGCCTCGAAATCACCGTCTCAAAGACTGCCCTCGATGTTCTCACTAAACTTGGAAAGTCCTTTGAAGAGGCCTATATGGCTCCCAAAACCGTGATACCTCATCGGGAATCCGTTTGCGGCATTAAGGCCCCCTATGTGATACGAAACCAAACAGGCCTTCCTTTAATGATTGTTGTAGATGGTGAACGACTGCAGAATTCCGAAGAACCGCCGATAAGGCATATATCAACTACACTCCCCACACGACAAAAACTTATTGGTCTAGTAGGCCATGTTATCAAAACTAATGAGAATCTCGGTTTATATGACGTCCTCATGAACAAGACGGTAGGGTGGAATCCTTATGTCTTCTAAAGCGAATCGAACAAATTTTTAGCATTTTCCCTTTCTTCCTCTTTAGCCCACTGTCCAGAATCTTCGACATGCACCCAAAACCCCACCTCGGCCCATCCATCTCGGCCTTGTCCCCAAATCGGCAACGTTTTTGAACGATTGTAATAAGTTCGTGGCTCGAACTGCATCGATCAGGATCCATCGAACGGCCAACTACATCGTTTCAGCGCCATCTTTCAACGATGACGAGGATGCTCAGCCCATCGTGGCTTCGATAACTGCCTTTCTGGGACAGAAAACGCTTTGCTTACAGTCAACTGTCCAGGTAACTTTGTTTGACCATTTAAACACGAACGTAAATCGGGCTTCAGAACTGATTGTACAGTCTCATTTAGCGTCCAATTGCTATTTGCTTTTGAGTGGCGTTTTAGGAGTGTTTTAACCACTCTCTTAATTATATGTGTCATCTGACTTGGCTCATCTTGTAATTCTCCTCATTGACGCCTCATCAAATGAACCTCTGTGTTGAGCAATCCGACACAACAAAGCGCAATCTCTCAGTCTTGGTCAAAATAGAAGACCTTATATAGTCCGTTTGTGGAATGAGTACTGTTCTCGGTATCTCGTCGATCTCCTCGCTTGGAATTTTATTTGTGTCTTACTGCGCCGAAATTCGATCCTTTTATCATGGGCTCTGTTTTCTCCTACTCTGCCGGCAATTGTCTCCTACACTTCCTAATTCTAATTTCTGAAAATGGCATTCCTCACCATTATTTCTTATTTTGGATTAGTGTGCCTCTGCTCAATTAATGGTCTTCTTATTTGGAAATCCTCTCGCATATTCTATTAGACTTTCGTAATATTGGAATACCTTTAATCCTGAAACAGTTCTACTCACTTTTGAAGGCCACGCCATCAACATTAGCACTTGTTTTGCACTTCTGCAAAGCATTCCATATTGATGGTCTATTTTTGTTTTTTTTTTGTAGGTTGTAAATGAAACTCCAGATGCAATAAAAATCTATTCCCTCCTCTCTCACAGCAATGCCAAAGGCACCTTCCTTGGCACCATTGAAGGAGGCGATTCATTTCCCCTTCCTGTCGAAGTTGTTACAAGTGGAGCCATAACTGGCGTTAGAATCTGTCCAGATATTGAGGGGTATGTTTCAAACTCTCTTTCATCTTGTCTTTATTTGCGATTCTCATTGACACGAGGTGGTGGAGGAGGAGGTGATGGTAGAGAGGGAGGGCTGAAATCCTTTGTTTTTTTTGTTTTAGTTCCCTCCCGTCTTCTGATGTAATTTACTGGCCACCCAAGGCTTGTCCTCAGACGGCGAAACGGAAGGATCGAGGTGATGCCTGCATCTATTTGGTGCCGCGGTCAAATGCCACTAGTAGAAATGAGAGCGAATGGCCAGTGCAGGAGGTTGTGTGCTCAGTCCCGCACAATGCCCGAGAAAATCAATGCAGCGTTTTCATGGACTATGACTACACTGTCACCTTTGTGCCCAGATTTAGTGCGAACCAAGGAGAACCCGTCGACTTCTTGCAACCTCCCAACTCCTGCGCCCTTAAGCCCGTAGCCTACAACATGGTCATCCGTGCTCCGGCTTCCCTTCACAACCACCTCCCTGTTCCTCTTGCTTTCAATCTCGCTGTAAGTACTTAGTCCTCTTTGAACCATTTTTTTGCCATCGGTTTTTTGTTCGTGAATTCTGCTCAGGGTTTCGTAGTATTTCTACTAGTCTTCTTCTCCATCTCCTAGAACATAAAACAATATCATGGATTTGTAGCATGAATTTCATGCAAGCCATGCACCCGGAGGTGTTGAGGATGTTCGAAGCTGTGGTAGCCAATGTGATTAGAATTTTGTCCGTCTTTCGGCCATCGCCAATTATCCTGACCTCACTACTGCACCAACGCGCTCATCGAGAAACTTCTAGTGTTGGTTTCCCAACAATGAACTTAAGTTTTCCTTCCGAATCATCTTATATAAGTAGTAATGTCTGTTAAGGTTATGGAGATGGGAATTGTGGATTTATTTAAATTTGACTATTTGAGACCGATTAACTTTTTCCTTCGTTTATTTTTACAGAATTTCGTGGGAAAGGTGCAACCAGGTCATGTTGCAGTTCTCCCTTCTGTGAAGTCCAACGGATTCAAATTGGGTATCAGCGTACGCTTAAATTGATTAACCATGAACCGATTTTATAAGGTACTTTTTATCTTTTGCTATGTTCTCTGTGTCTCTCTTATTTCCTCTGCAGTTCACGTACAATAGCAAGGACTACATGGCTCGATTAGTTGTCAATTCTGATACGGAGGAGTTGTCCGTTATTGCTTGTGAAACACACGATGGCTACGATGTCGCCTTCTTGGTGAGCAATATTAACCTCCACCCACCCCCCACCCCCCTCCTTCCCCTCTCCCCACCTCCTCCTCCTCATTTGTAATTGAAATGTTGCTTGAAGCGACTCAAACTTGGCTCGGCCTTTTCAGAACCTGGGACTGCGTTGCTCCCGCCGACCCGGCCACATCGACTTAACCATCTACTGCCCCTACTGGCTTGTGAACAAAACGGGTCTCCATCTCACCTACAAGGTATCATTGTCACATCCCCATTTCGCCTCTCACACACATCCACACTGCTTCTTTTCCCTTTCATTGTCTTGCTGCATCTTCCCCTTATTAGCACTTATCCACGCTGAACGTAAGTTTTAAAGCACTTTTAATCATTGAAGGGCTTTTTTTTCATCATAAATTAGCTTAAGCACAAGCTGCGTCAATCATAATTTTGACTGCATTTCACATCAAAAGTCGTCTATTCCCCCTTTTTTGTGGGTGACCTTCTGCTCATTACGAATGAGTCATGTTGTTTTGTCACCATTATATTTCCCCCTCTTATTCCACGCCAATAGCTTATCGCTCTAGGTATTAGGCTCTTCCTGTTCTGGAATTCCTGCCCCTCTCTCTTGTTTGCCCTATTAGTTCCATCTAGTTTCATTTCTGTGAGTTATCTCACCAGGGCGTCTATGTCGACGCATTTCCCAAAAATCACGTACACTTGTGTTCGAATATGACTCGCGCCCGCTTCACAGTTGCGCACACACCCGGAGCCACTTTATTATTATTACCACTGAATTGTCTTCTTAAAGCTCTTTACTCAACGGCCGCGATCGAGATTAGGCGGTCGCTCTGGGAGAGTAAGTCTCAGCGTTGATTTTGACATCTGCGCGAAATGAATACCTAACTCTCTCCCCTCCCCTTCCCCTCCCCCTCTCTCCCTTTTGTTGCACAATCCTCCCTTCCCATGTGATTTGATTTTGAGTTGCACTTGCCACGTTCATTAAAGCAGTTATGATTCCCCTTTTTTTGCACTTCTTGGCGTGTTAGATTTTGTTGCGTAAAAGAGGCATTGGAAGCTAACTGTGATCATTAATATGCCATTAACATTTGAAATTAAATTCCCTTTTCTTTTTTTTCTGGTAAAAATAGGATCAGAAGGAGGTGGAAATCTCCCATCCGGCCGATTTTCCTGGCGTTCTTCTCTTCTCAGTCACCTCTAAGTCTGCGACGCTTCATCAAAAGGTATTTCCGTAACTACCTACTTATACTACTATAGGTTAATAATAGTAGTAGTAATAGCACTAGTTACTGGATGCGCGCCTAATTCCATTTCCGGATGTAACATCAGCTGTTAATAACTCCTACTCGCTTGCTACTCGTTAACGCGTTGACAACCGTTTAGTTCCTGAAACTAATTCTCACCTCGTTAATCCGACTATTTATTTTCAATGAAACAAAAACACTCTACATCAAACTTTTAGCCAAATGAAATGCAAATTAACACGAAAGCATTGAATTGGGGTGTGCTAAAGCATGGCATAATTGAGGTGTGTATAAAAGAAAACCTTGGATGCATTTAATCAACTGCTGATCTGCTGAACATAGTCGAGGACTTTTGAATACCGATGGAAGAGAGCAGACAAAATTTAAACTGAATTACGACATTCTCGCGGTATTAATCGGAGCGTATCTCTTTATGCATGCCTACTTGAATGTGGGGGGGGGGAATGTACTAGCAAAGAAGATTCTAGTTTCCCACGTGCCAATTCAGGCGATCAAGAACGTGTAACTACAATGTCTGGGGGTGATTTTCCCTCCAAAGAGATTTTTTGAGTTCTCAAGATTTCAAAGTTGCTCTAGACTACCTCGTACTTGGCTCCTAGCGATCTTGATGATTTGGTCATTATTTTGAAGTATCATGTTGCTCTTGTGGGTAGAATCATGTTTGAAGGGAAAAATCAAATGTTTTTTTTCTGGTTAGAAAAGAGTTAATCTTGGTTGTGTGTGTGTCTTTAGTCACCCAGCCAACATCAGTTGCTGACTTTTGATAGTATCGATCAGGAGGATGACGATACTAAACCAGTCGGATCGAGCAAGTTCTCGCAACAGCACTCTCGGTCCCACAGACCGTTCCACGGTGTTCATCGTGGAACTCGATTGGCTAATAAAGTCAAGGTTGTGATCACTTACCTTCCATTCTCATCGCGAGCGCTTGATTTTAACTTCCTCTTGCATGTCTGATTATTAATTAACCCCCCTTGTGCATGATTCATATCATTCTAAATTTTTTTGCTGCGCGTTTCCAGTGTGCCGCGTTGTGTCTTTTGTTGTGCCTACCTCTCACTTAACCACACGGAGTTCTGAAGACTAACACCTGGTCTAACATATGCCGACAGATTAATTTTTTTGAAGGGCTGCATTTTACGCTGACCCTTCATTCTACCCCAGCAGCCTTGGCTGAAATTCGCTCATCTCTCTGTGTAAATAGGGGTTTTCTGATCTCGCGGATTGTCATTTCTTTTCAAGAGTGATTATCGAGCTCGTTTTTTTTCTGATTTGTCATCTTCTCTAGTCTGCATAGAATGTGTTAAGTAATTACTCTCCATTTTACTCGATCGTTCTTTAGCAAACTGCTGAGTTTGACGATTTAATGCCTGCCAGGCGTTAGAAGTCAACGTCTGGCGGCGACAAGAATAGGTTAAATGTCAGACATGGGTTGGGCCATTTAGAGGAGAAGCTTTATGGAGCTCTCGCCTTCCTGAGAAACTGGAATTGTACCGCTCACGTTGGCAACCTGGGCACTTGCCTATGGGATGCACAGCGTGGCCAGAGGGAAAGCTGCTTGAGGTCAGTCTGTAGGTTGTTGTTTAATCCACCGTAGAGTTTTTCTTACATTACACACAACTCTTTTAAAAAGGACTCCCTCCTTTCAGGTGCAAAACTTATAAAAAAATAGTGATTAATCGTAACTCCAAGTAGCCTAGAGAATCTTTTTTCATGATCAATTTTAGTGGCCCTTTGCGTTTATTTGTAGCATCATAAGCTTCTTCGACGCCTGAGGCGCAATGGATCACAATCTCTTAGATCTTGGCTACTTTTGAAATTCAAGAAAATCTATTCCAGACTTCTCTTCCATGAACTCCATCTTCACCGCCGGCGAAAATACTTCAAGAGCCTTCATCCAGCTAAGGTTATCTTTAATAGCTCTAGTAGAGAGAGAGAGAGAGTGAGAGGTAGAGGTAGAATTGGTTAGCGTGTTTTCCCAATCGCTCTTTCCTTCACGGAATTTGCTCTCTCCTCCTTCGGAGATGCAATCCATGGAGAGCTTCCATTTCAGTCTGCTTCAAATCACTGCCATAATCCTAAACCGACGTTTGCGTTTCCTCTCACCTCCTCTAGGCCAACTATTCCCTTCCTCTGTTTTTTTGTTTTAATTCTTGTCTTTCTGATTGGCAGATCTTTATGAAGACGGAGGACTCGCTTTGGTCATCAAAGTTCTCCCTTGACACCGTTGGAAATTGGGGTCGTGTGCAATGCGAGGGAACTCGTGGAAGGTCTTATGAGGTTAGTTTTATAGCTTCTCTATTGTCAATCAGATTTGTTTTTTGAAAAGACAAAGATAAGATTGGATCCTCTAATTGAAACAGCGCGTGAGTGATATTGCACCAATTAAGTTAATACGCAACAACTTTTCCTTGAATTTGGAAGCATTGTTCATTTGTGCGTCCTCACTTTCAAAGGTGCGGATGTGTCATGAGTCTTTCCTGGGCCATGCTTAGGAAATATATTGATTGATTATTACTTATGACGTATCAAATAGTGTGCGTATCCAAGTTATCAAAAGGTAGAAAAATTGGTCGAATTAGAGTCAGATTTTGAGTTACTAGTTGAAAGGCAAATATTTCGTTTCAAATTTCAAACATACTTTTCAAATCGTGCAAATTTAACTACTCCTTACCATCTGGACCTGAGATTAAATTGGATCAATGAAATTTTTAAGGTAAGTGATTTGCTGAGCTCTGTCTTTATCATGACGTCTTGCTAAAGCTTCAACCTCCACACATCACCATTTACTCCTCATCCTCCATTAAATTGTCTTGAAAGAGCTTCCACTTCTTTGTTTTCTACTGTCATTTAAACTTGGAAGTTATATTAATTCGATGGATTTTTCTTGGTTAACTTAGATCAGTGTCAAGATAGATCTATCAACTTCTGGTCTCACGAAGATCATCACGTTCATGCCTTACTTCATGATTGTGAATAAAACTTCGGTAAGATTTATATATTCTGCCATATATCCTTCCTCCCCCCCCCTCCACCCCTCCCAAATTTCATATAAATACCGCTTACTTTTCCCATTTTAGATGACCTTAGAGTGTGCTCAAGTTCGTGAAGCGTCAAGGAGTCTTTTGGACACGTGGTTATCTGTTGAGGCTGGTGATGTGAAGCCCTTTTGGCCAGCAGCTGGCGACACTAAAAGAATGCTCATGGCTTGTCGAATTAATCAAGCATTCACTACGAATTGCTTCCCTCTCTACGAATCAAACACTGTTCTTCTAAAGCTCCCCAAACCTGTGGGTTTCGGACCGCTAATTGACGCGTGGAAATGCTGATAACTTGTTTTCTAAATACGGTCTTCTTTAATTATAGTATATTGGCCTCTACACAGATGTTCAAACCACGGACGAAGCGACTGTGATTAATCTACGACTTTACAAAGAAGGAATGGCCCTTGTGCATATAATTAATGACCTTGGCTGCAATCGTACAATCTCCTTCTTTCAGAAGTAAGCTCCACATACACATCTTCTTTCCCCCCAATTATATTCACCCCTTTATAGGGACACAAATGTAACGCATACACTGAGGAGCGGAGAGCACGTGTACTACACTTGGGACGATGCGACAAAACCTCGTCAATTCTTCCTCTTTGCAGAAAATCAACAAGGCAAGCCCAGACAAGTTGACATTATGACTGATAGCAACGTAACATTCACCCTGGGAAACGCTACCGTTCATGCGGTTTCCTTCTTCTCGAAACTTCAACGAACCCTACTTTTGACGACCGATCCAGTTGTTGCTTCATTATCAGCCAAGGTGCGTTTTTATGCATGCTGGCATCGTTGTGGTTAATAGAATACTCAGATGACAGGCGTTTTGATATAGTTATCATTAGCCCTTTAGTTGACTTCAGGCTTCACAGAGGGGAGGAGGAACATCAAAGTGAAAATAAGTCGAGAGGGGGACAGAAGAGATGTAAAGGAGACAGACATAAAGGTAGAAAAAAAGGTGAGGTGAGTGCTGTGGAAGTAGTCGAATATGACATACTGACGGGTCATGATAGTTTGGAGTGAGAAGTCAACTGCTGGTTAATAGACTTTTTTGCCGTTTGATTATACGTTGCCCATTGTCAGTATAAATAGACTTTCATCTCGGTCGGTTGACATGCATTCCCGTCAGGTCAGATGTCATGGCACCTACTGAGACAAGGATGCTAACCCTTTCTTTGACGGTTTACGGAATATGGTGTGTGTGTGTGCAACTCTGGTTATAGTAAAACGAAACGATTCAGATGTGTTTCCACAGTACTGTATAATGGAGCTAGCAGAAAGCATTTATGAGACACAGGTTATTGACTTTGATCTCAAGGATCTACATATATCTAATTTCTGTTTGGTTTTCTTCAATTATCCAGTCTGGAGAAATGGAGTCGGTAACTGATCGTATCTCGGTTGTTCTCCAATCAATTGGGATTTCTCTGGTGTTGAATCAACTCCGCAAGGAAATCTGCTATATATCTATCCGCAGGTTCGCATTTCTCTCCTCCTCCCATCTTTAGCGATTAGATGAATTAATGCAAAAAATTATTTATTTTTTTGCTTTTACATCTTGAACTAGCAAATGTGTTGCGTAACTTTTCAGCTCTGATGTAATTTGGAACAAAGTGATGCGAGGTAACCGCTTGAAGCCCTTGAAACCGGACCTTAGTGAGGCCTTGGAGAATATTTACAGCGTCTTTCTGTTGAAAATGGCTCAAGGTGAAGATTTTCCAAAACGCTTGACTCTTCCTGACTCCGTTCGACCTGTCACCACTGTGGATATAGCCCAGATGGTCATGCTTGAACCTGACAACTGCTCCCTCCAACGCACCTTCGAGCCTGGAATTCAGTTGCAATATCGAGCTTCTGCCAACCAAATGCAGATACATGCCCAGATTTTCCGCGTTCAGGTGGATTCCCAGCGTTTAGACGCTCCTTTCCCCGTGGTCTTTGCACCCTACCCTCAACCCAATTCCGTCATTCTCGATTCTGGTAATGCTCCGCCTTTGCTCATCCATCATCTTCAATTAACCCCAGTTCTATTGGCTGTATTAATTGTCCTTTTTCCAGGTCCGAAACCGCTTGTTGAGATCCTAACGGTTATTTGCAAAACCACTGATGAGGAAGTCTATCGATTTAAGTAATGCCTTGTTCTACTTTTTCATGCTTATTCCCACTCTTTTATTCCAATTTCTCTTTGCTTTCAGACGAGTGGAGTGTTTGATCCAAGAAATGCAGCTGCAGTTAGATCAGGGCTTCCTTATTGACATGTACGACTTTTTTGTCGGTAGTGTCGTGGTTCCAGATGAGGTGGGTCAATATTTCCTTTACTCCCCTTCTCCACTTTTTGTTTTAACATTCAATCATTGTGTTTTTTTTCCAATTCTTTTCAGCTTGAAGGTTTCATGGCAGATCAAAAATTAACCGCAGGTCCCCTGGTTGATGCTCCTGTTGTAAAGGATGTTCTTCAACCAGGCAAGGAGTCTCTTTTTGATTATATTCATATATCTCCAATCAAGGTTAGTTAGTTTAGTCGAATTTTCTGCAGCACTCACTGATTTCTCAAGGTTATAGTGGTTTTTTTGCTTTATTCCTCAGATGCATGTCAGTTACTCGATGGTTGGAAGCTCGTATGATAACCTCTCGAGTCCCCTTCAAAATGACGTTCTCAAGCTCTTCCTCCAATCCTTGGGAGTTGCGTTAACGGATGTGCAGGACGTTGTTTTCAAGTTAGTTCCACTTTCTTATGATCTGGTGTCGCTTGCGGTGTCCGTTCTAGAACCGGGCATGGCATAGACGCTCATGTTGGCCTTTGATCAAAGTCCTGGCTAACTACTTCCATTAGGGAGGATGTTTCTAATGAATTTGAAAACACACCCTCTCGAGTCTTTATTTGGGTGATTCATTAATGCCAGGTGTACCTTATTTGCGTTTTGGTTAAAGAGCCCATCTGCCAAGCCAAGTGACACAGGTGCACACCTCTAGTGCCGCCACCTAAATGTATATCTTCTAGCCTGTCACGTTTGATGAAATCCTATTTTTTTTCTTTTTTCGCCATTCCTTTGGCGGGTTGCTGAATTAATTTTATCTAACCCCTGCATATAGGCGTGTGTCGAATTAATAGAAATTTCCACACACATTTGCCAATTCTTTTCTTCCGTCTCTAGGCTGGGATACTTTGAGCGACAAGGTCGCATTATGTCTTTCTCGAAGATTCTGTCAGAAATGAGTCGTCATTACATCAGCCAGGCCATCAAGCAAACCTATGTGCTCATTTTCGGGTTGGACGTGATTGGTAATCCCTTCGGTGTCATTCGTGGAATGGCTCAAGGCGTTGAAGATCTCTTCTACGAACCTGCTAAGGTAGGCTCCATGGTTGGGATCGGAGAATCACTCGGGAGAAATGGTGGCAAGAAAATAGTGTTTAATTTTCCATCTTTTTCCTTATTAGGGAGCCGTGATTGGATCAGAAGAGTTTGCCGAAGGTGTAAAGTTTGGTGTCAGGAGTCTTTTCGGCCACACTGTTGGTGAGTGCGTCTCATATTTTTTTTTAATTGATTCGCTTCGAATATATGGCTGGTAATTTAAAATTGAAATCAAATTATTGAGTCCTAGTTTACACCGTTTAATGAGTCCTTGATATGAACCTCAGGAGATTAATTGCATTAAATGTCACACCACACAGAGATTGCGGTCTAGAAGAGGCATGCGAAGGCAATTCTTCTTATTATTATTCCGTATCGTCTCGCATCAACAACTTCAACTCTATTTAGGTGGTGCCGCTGGTGCAATGTCGCGTATCACGGGAACACTGGGCAAGGGAGTGGCCGCTCTCACAATGGACGACGATTTTAAACGTCGACGTCGTGAGGAGATGACGAGAACTCCTGAAAACTTTGGCGCTGGAGTGGCTCGTGGTGGCAAGGGTCTGGTCATGGTAAGTGGGGTGGCGGGGAGGGGTGGGGAGGGGGGTTAATTTAAAATCTGCCCTATTTCCATATGAGGAGAGATTCTGAAATATTCCCTGTTATCGGAGATTGTAGGTTAAAGCTTTCGTGTTTTTCCTTGTCGTAGTCTACCATGTTTTCAAGCAAAGAAAAGAATGCAAATGTCTGACTTAAGTGTTCAGGTAGTTTTTTTCTCTACGCTCCTATTTTCCTGTGAGTTTAACACGGAAATCTGATTAAGACAGATTTCAGGACTTAAAAGTCTTCCGACTTCTAGCCTTACAAAATGCATAGGCATGCGAGACAGGCGATCTTGCATGGGTGATTCCTTGTTTATTTGTTTTTAGAATCGATTGTGGTCCGTTCATTTTTGTGAATACCCTTAAAATTTCCATTCGCAATTTTGTTTAATGTGGAACTTAAGTCAATATTTTTCGTCATTCTCGACGGTTTTATTGTGAGTGGTCATAGAAATGTCTCCTATTGGTCGAATATGCCTCTTCGCGTGAAGTCGTCCTAATTGCACTTCTTCTAAAAGCGCTGTGTTGCGTAATGCCAATGCTGATAATATGGCAGGAATATGAAAGTCGACTGGCATTCTTCCGGCTTAGTTTGGGCCAAATCTCCTCCACTTGCCGGTATTTGACCTTGAGGTGTTGGTTTTTTTGAGTTCTATTATTCATCTCAATACTCCTTGCTTGTTTTTTATAAAGTTCTTTGGAGTTTGAGATTTTGGGTCTTTTTTGCCTACATGTCCTGTTGTGGCTTAGTTATTTGTACCTTTATTACGGTAGCGATGAAATCGATTGGCTAATATCACCCCGCAAACTTCCTTGAGTCTCAACTATAAATGCTTTCACAGGCAAAAGCTTACTTGGCGAGGCTCGTTTCTACTTTCAAACCCCGTGCTACCCACAATGCTCCCCCCACCCTCCCCCTCCCCTCCTCCCAATTTGGCCAATGACATGTGCTAAAGCTTCATTTTTCTGTCATAATGCACTGTTGCCTTTGAATTGGGCAAACTTTTAGATGCGATGAGATAACAAAATTTCATTACATTCTTACTTTATATTAAGGCAGGTAATTTGACACTTCTCTACGACGCTCCGTATGTAGCAGCGCAGTTGAAGAGTTGATCTTGAAACTCCTCGTTGACCTACTGGTTGTAATGAAGGCTAATGAAATATGATAATTGAATAGGAAAGGTTGCTTTAGGCGATGCACTTTTAGCGGGCGTTTCTATTCCAGGATAGATTGTGAGACTGCCAGAAAGTATCCAAGTATTCGGTTATAAAGTGCGAAGTTGCACGTATAAACTTATTTTCGCTTTTACTCGAATTCTCTTCCTCCCCCCACCCAGGGCGTATTCGGCGGTGTGACGGGCATTTTTTCGCAGCCCATTTCTGGTGCAAAGAAAGAAGGTGTGGAGGGTTTCTTCAAGGGTCTTGGAAAAGGACTCATTGGTACTGTGACTCGACCTGTCTCCGGAGTGGTTGACTTCGCTAGCACTTCTTTCGAAGGCATCAGAAGGTAAGCACTCGTGTCTCAAAATTCCCCCCCTCCCCCCACCCCCTTCTAATCACCGTCTGTCAATACCTCCTTCATTTCTCCTCCATAGGGCCGCATCAACATCTAAAGAGGTTAATCCTGTTCGACCTCCACGTTTTATTCACTTGGATGGTGTTATTCGGCCTTACGATAGATATGAAGCTGAAGGCAATGTCATCCTCAATGTAAGTCGTCTCTTACCTCTTGAAGCACAATCCCTTTGTTGTTTTCATACATTCTACTTAAAAATATTTCAGCGACTTAATCATCGGGCTCCTACTGAGGAGTATGCGTTCCATATACCTTTAAAGAAGGTCAAAGGCACTTGCTTACTGACCAATGAGTAGGTTGTTCTGTGTGCCCTGTTTTCGAGCATTTAAATGAATTAGAATAACGTGCTTTTTGATAACCAGGCGAATTATCTTGGTTACCATCAACGACATTCTGGGAACCTGCGCAATCGACTGGGAGGTCCCGCTCTCACAAATACATGGTGTTCCCCTTAAAAATGACAACGGTTTGGAATTGTCTCTGGAAAAGCCTTCCAAATCAAATTTATTCCGCAGTCCCACCAATGTCAAGCAAATTGATTGCACTCCCGATAACGCTCTGGTATGTTTTCCATCATTACGATTACATTGTGTAAAGGGTATGGGTTGTGATTACCTCCTCACCCTCTATTATTTTAGCGGATGCTCTCGAAAATTCGTCATTTGATCGAAGAAGGCTCGCGGGTAGCACGTAGACCCGAAGCCCCTCTTCCAAAAGTCTCAAATCTTGAAGTTGACTGATTGCAATTATTTTATTTCCCATGTCCTTTCTTATATTGGTTTTCACTCATCCTCGAACCATGCTATTTCATATTTCGAATAAAATTAATACTCACAAAGTTATAATATCTTCCTTATCGTATGTTATTGGATCGTTTAGTTTGGACGAGGTTCGAAGGCTAAAGTTGTAATTTCAAGTACCCAGTGGTGTAATTAACCTAAAAGCACATTAGAAATTGGAGGAGGGTCATTTGCTTGTTTGGATTAAAGTTAAGCCCTGTCCCAAAATAAGAAAGCACAATTGTGCATGCGTAGGTGTTTATAATTAACTACGATATTGAAAGGAGATGAGACGCTTGCATGCGCTTATATGAGCCATTTCAAAAAGAACCCGAGTGTATGTGGGTGCAGCGGTATTTTTAAATGAAACGATCCAGTTTTGGAAAACATGGAGAGTCGGTAACTCCTCTAGATGCGACAGATAATAATTTGGGTCATAAGGACAAGGCAAAAATAGCCTTTTCCATTAAAAATGTGACTAAAGAAAAATTTTCACAATGGATTGGGAGTCGATATTCAGGACGAAGAGTATATGAGATAATATTGACCTTGTTTCTACCATTTCCTATATTGGTTTGTCCTAAATCTAGTGAATCCGAGGAAATGTGCTTTGTGCTTATCCTAGTTTATTCCAACACTTCATCTTCAGTTACTATAATTAAACCAATTCTGCATATTTTATCATTAGAGCTAACTTATTATAGTTACCACTATAACTGAATGGTAGTTGTTATTGAATTAATGAATCAGTACAACGTGTTGAAGACACCGTAACTTCAATCGAAATATTCGCTTTATTAAAAAAACGTTAAACTGAAAATAATTGCTGCATAATTTTGTTAACTGTTTCATCGTGTTCATATTCGGTATAAACAAATAGTCGAATAAGTGCTAGTATAAAATAAGGCTGATAATGATTTGAGTGACTGAGGTTATTTGAACCCAAAAAATTGTTGGGGAAGAAATTGAGTTATGTGGAGACTAAGACGACAACTGATTAGGACATTGATGCGTCTCGTTCATATAGGACAAAGAATAAAAATATGAAAGCAAAGATGATTAATTGTAAGACAAATTAAGAGGTTATTAATTTTAGGTTCCGTGCTAGACATAGTTAAAGAAGAACTTGAGATATCTTAAGCTGCCGATTTCTTTTAAAGGGAGTAGGTTGAGAGATACCTAAATGGCCAATTATCAAATTAATTTTTTTCATTTTATCTAAGATCAATCATAATATCTGTGATAAAACTGTAAATTACAACAATTAAGAATATGTCTGAATATAAAACAACAAATTTTGTTATAAGAATATCAGAAACGAATTATGAACACTTTGTAATATAAAAATTGCTCAATCTAAAAGGAAAAAGAAGTATTTTGATATCTACTTTAGTTTTGTTAATCAACTTTTGATTCGTAGTCAGTTATAATTTAGTTTATAGTTTGATCAATTTAGATAGTTGCCTGACTTTATAGACCAATAATTTATCAAGGCTATTTCATTTCATTTTAGCCCGACTGCGCGCAAGTTTATATTCCATTCTCTTTCGATCTTATTTACACATTTTTTACATAAAAAATGTAACTTTAACCATTTTAGCGTGTATTGATGCAGTTTTAATCACTTTCTAGTATTGGTTTACTTCATTATAATTTTTAATTTTGCATGTACACGTGTAATCAATCAAACTTCTTAAACTCGCTTCTGGTCTAGTAAGGGTATTTGGCAAGGAAAACGAATATGGTTTATTAAACGTGGCTGCGCTAGTACTTTACAGATAACAGTACTTATAATTCATCTCTACATAAACCATACGTTTACCTTGTCGGGTCATTTAAGCACACTGCCATTACTATGTTAAATATTTTCATTTTCATTAGTTATGGGCGTGGTTCAGCTTTTTTCATAACTGAAGAATTTCAAGTTCATCTTCTCGTACTACAGGAAGTCTTTGGAATTTGATAACTTCGATTCTACATTTCCAATATCTCTCTTCGAGAGACGCGACAAACCTTACCGTGTAATGTCAGTCGGTGAAGATTCGTACCAAAAGCGTTTAGAAAGTAAATACCAAGATTCATTTCGTCAAATTCCAGCCGAATCTGCCAAATTTACTTCGCCTCCATCTCAGTCTTTAACAGCCACGCAGTCACAGTGCGTTCAATCTCCAGAGCGGCAAGGAATACCAATTAATTTCCAGAGTCATAACAGCATTCATCACCCTCGTTATACTTGTCATCCCAATTCCGGAGGCATTTTTTCTGTTAGTGAGAACGACTCGGCTGTTCAACTCTCTGCAGACCATTGCAACCCTAATCCCCTTAATGATCTTGATTTCCAACTCATGAATATCGATCAGAATATGTCACCTTCTTCTGGTATCACATCAGTGAGTTTCTTGCCTTTTCTACTCTCTTTGTTTCAAATGTTTTATTCTGATCTTTCGTTTTCTCTGCTATAGCCAATGGATCTGGGTTTTACAAACATTGGCGATGAACAGAGTATTGACAATATTGACCTCAATAATATTACCCCCTCTATTAAACTCGCCTCATCTGTGAGTTCAGTTCCTTTAACCATATTGTCTTTTTCTTGCCAATTTAGTGTTTTATTCTTTTATTACTCCGGTAATCCTAAGTCCTATCTTGTGTGCCCATTATTATAGCATTTTCTAAATTTATACTTCTCGTGATGGGTTTCTTACGTATTAGTTGTTTAGTATGTAAATTGTTTCTACGATTCACGTTTTCTTCTCTCACGACCTCTTGAAGCTTCTCGAAATTGTTTCGTCTTGACGAACTCAATGCACATATGAATTTAAATAGCTTTATATATATTTTACAGGGTTTATTTTATCCCTTATTTAGCACCGTGATTTTAGTTTGATGCATGTACTCATTCTCTTGCTTCATGAACTGTTGACAATTCAAACGGTAGTAATGCTGGATGCTAATCGAACTAGGGGATACAGTAGTTTGGTGTTTTATTACTCCTCTGTCTTATTACCATCTTCGCTTCAGAACATAATCCAGGAAGAAAATGATTATTGGGATGAATCAGAAATTACCAGAAAAAAATGCAATCAGCATCTGTCTGTTCGAGTAAAGTTTGGTGCACTTGTTTTGAATACCATAAATGATTTCTCAGGTTTAAATAATGTCAGTTGGGAGCCTTCAAAAGACTCTAGAACCACAGGTTCTTTAAACTAAATCTGAATGTCTCTTCCTTTTTAATTTAGCTCACCCTCCTGGGTCCTAGTGATTATTCATCAGGCAGCGGTGGGGGAAACAACAATTCTCGTCAACAGCAAGCAACTAGCGGCAGTAGTGGAAGAGGAGGAGGAGGTGGATATAATGAGAACGAGATGCCATCATCCTCTTGTCCCGCGGAGAACAGTGGTGCATCGTACCCCACCGCTTCGTCTGGGAGAGTACCTTTTGAGAGTCCCACTAGCGCCCTCAGCATCCCCAGACCGGCCAACCCAGGTGGAGGCAGCGGTGGTGGAAATGCCTCTGGAGGAAGTGGAGCAAGCAGTGTCACTGGCACCTGGGGTGGTGGTGGGGGGAGCTCTCTGGCCAGTCTCTCCGGCGCTCCCAACATCTCCGTCATGCAGGGCAGCAATCCCGCCGCTTCTGCTGTGGCAGCGATCGCTGGTGCCGACAACCAACGTGTTGCTATGATGCGAGCTCGTTCCAAGAAGGATAGCCACAATAGAAGTAAGTTTATCTACGCATTCACTACTTATAAATGCCTTGAAAGTGGAGACTGAGTAGCTGATAAGGCTTCTCTCAAATTCACGCCACCATTGATCCGTATCGCTAGGATCCAGCGTATATAAAGTATCAGATTGAGGCTTCTCCTAGTGCCATGGTAACTGACAAATTCGTCATTTTCCTCTCAGACCAGGGTGTGGTGTAACGCCCATTATTATTTTTTTTACAAAGACTTAACTCACAATAAAGAATTGTCCTCCGCTATTTGAATTTCATGTTTTCGATCCAAAGCCTTTCCTCAGTGAATGCTGCATTTCAGCACCTCTGTTTATTCACTTTTTTCTGTCCGATTCAATTCGGGTTCGCCATTTAATGCTACTTCGTTTGGGTTTACATTTTCAAGAGACAATTTGGGGCAGCTTTTTTACCTCTTCTTATTTGATTTGTACCTTTGATGGGCAAACCGTTTGCTGTGCGTTGGCGTCTCCTCGGTGTTAAGTTGCCATAGAGCTTAGTTGATGATAGCTCATTTTTATTCTAGACCTAATTCGAAATCTCTTCAATTAATCACCGAGGCGAGCAGATATTCAAATTTGGTCTTCGCTTCTCATTCTTTTTTTGGCACGAAATGTGATTTCGGCATCCACCTGTCAGAAAACCACCAAATTCGTGATTTATTCACCTCCGTATGGGCTTCATTTCTCACAGTGTTTTAATGAAGCGGCGTGTTAACTCTTTCTGAGGTAATTGGGATTGGCTTTAAAAATGGCCAGGGATGACACTTTGATGGATGATGACATCTCAGCTGCGCTTCTCTCTATTGTCCTTGAAAGCTACGTTGACTAGTCAGTTGCTATCTCATCGAATTGTGCAATGTATCCCTCAAGCCACTTGAAGTTAACATCGCTTTCCATTGGAATTAGTGTTACTGGTGCATATCTTGACTACGACGAAGGTGTCTTGGGAAGCTAGCATTCTATCAACCCTCTTGAGGGATTGTAATTATTAAGTGCGGTGGGCTGTCTACTTTAATAGACAGTGGATCTCATCTCTGTCCATCTCTCTTTATCTCTTCATACTCTGTTTGAGCTGAGAAATAGCTGCAATGTTGTCATTATTCTATCTTGTCTTCCTGACTTCCTCTAACTTGGAAGGTGTGCAACGCTTTATCGCTACTCGATCGGTGCAATATTCTCCCCATCTTGAATGCGCACCTAAATGCACTAGTTTGTGTGTATGTGCTGCACCACAACTGACCGCTTACGACCGCAACACACAACATTAATATTAACCTAAATAACAACAGGCGAGGTGTTTATTTTCGTTTTGCGCGCCTTGCCATTGTTGTGGAGCTTAGAGGATTTAATTTTTGTGCTTTTCTGTGTTGTTTAGAGGTAATCGATGAAGCTCTCGCCTCTTTCCTCTTTCTTTCTTTTAAAGTGGTTGAATGGGTGATGATCTCTCCCCCTAGGCTTTTTAACATCACTACATTGGGGGGGGGGCTGTTTATCAAGTGAATTGAATGATCTTCCAACTGGCTTCCAATTTATTGTGTTGCAGCAGCAGCAACATGGCTTTACCCTCATGACATTTGGTACCAATTTTGAGTTTCTCCTACTTGTATTCACTGACTCCTTTTCATTGTAAACGATAAAGGGGAGGTGTTGAGGCCTGGGTTGTGGGGGAGGGGGAAGTTGCCCTTCTCGACAGGATTGATGCGTTCGCTGGCCAATTGAGGTGGTGCTGGGCTGATGGTTACAGTCATTGTCCCACATCTTTTCAGTTTTTCATGCTTTCAGCTCTTGAATTTAATGAAGAATTGCTTTACATATTGCTTTTTTTGACTAAACAGGTACATGGAATTGCTGTCTTTTGTAGCTGTTTTGTTGCTCGCTTCATTTAAACGGTGGCCTTGAAAATTTTGGAAGCTGTCTGTTATGTTGAGTGTGTGAATGAGACTTCATTTTGCCACAGTGATACCCTTGACAGGTTTCACATTTTACTTGCACCTTTTTTCATGTGGTGTTTATTACCCTCCGAAAGTGTTAGGTCTCTCCTGCTGCTAGAACGAACTAAACTTCTCAATTAAAGGCCTCTACCGCAAAACTCCACACAGGTGTGCTTTGCATTATAAGGAAATAATTCGCTTTCGAAATATTTATTTATATCAAATGGCAGGCGTTTTGATATAGTTATCATTAGCCCTTTAGTTGACTTCAGGCTTCATAAAGGGGAGGAACAACAAAGTGAATATAAAATCGAGAGGGGGG
>UZAE01012376.1:0-11559 GCA_900617975.1 Rodentolepis nana
ACTTTGATGTTCCTCCTCCCCTCTGTGAAGCCTGAAGTCAGCTAAATGGCTAATGATATCTATCAAAACGCCTGCCATTTGAAATAAATAAATATTTCCTTTAGTTTTACTGATCACAAAAAGTATCTTTATTGAATAAAAACACGCAGCTTTTGAAAAACATAGATGACACAGGCGTCTTTCAAAGTGAAAAAATTTCACAACTATGCTTTTATTTTGTATATGTAATTTACCAAAAGTCTCGACTGTTTTTCAGCGCTAATCAATGCATCCGGTACAATCGTATCAATATAGACTTTGTGTCGGTGTAGATTTTTAGGCTTAATGACTGACTAGATTGGTTAAAACTGGAAAATAGAACAAATGAAAGTACTCAAGCTCCCCATGAGAGACAATGGAGAATTGCTCCTTCACCGAAAACTAGAGTAGGACGGGACTATTTTAGATCCAGAAGCTACCTTCAAACAAAAATCTTAAGTAGTGGGTGTCGTTTTCAAATTTCTGATCAATAGATGCACAGGTGACTAAAATAAAATATATGTTGATCGACTCCGCGTTAAAACTTATAAAAGCACTAAATGAAATTTGTAATTTAGTACTAAAACAAAATTAGCACTGCTACCCAATATTCAAGGGCATAAAAATTTAATTCAATAGGAAATTTAGATGGCAAAAAACTAAAATAATACCTGATTACTTGCAATGGCTCCGATTAGGGCTAGAAATGAGGTCGCGATAGTACCATTAGGTGGAGGCTGATTAATTGCTGGTAGAAGAGGAGAATCGTCAAATCGTTTTTCCTCTAAGGAGTATTGGAGGACATCTGTAATTCCAAGATGAGAACCAACGTGGGATAATTCCTTGTCAGAAAGAAGGCGATCACGAATGCAGGAAATCCATTCTTCGGGAATACGTGGATAAAACTTGCGCAAAAACCCCCTAATGTATCGGTCAGATACTGCTCTGCCTGTAAATATGAATCATGCCATGAAGAAATTTAATCTACGTGACATACCTTTCTCAGCCAACTTCGAATTATCCCTCAATTGACCGTTTATATCCTTGGAATTCGTGTAAGACGCAAATGACTTGTCAGTAAAGCACAAATAAAGAACATTCGCATCAATATCTTCCCCTATTCTGTTCTTAAATGCCAGAATTTCTGAGTCGTAATTCCAGGGTTTCCAAACTGAACGTGGTCGGTATGGTTCTGGGCCTTGCACAAGACGCCGTTCATAGAGATTACGAAGATATGGCCTGACATATCTTGCAACGCGTACAGACCTTGATACTATCTTACTTACTTACTTTATATTACGACTTACAAGTCAAAACTGGATTAGTACATCTTAGAAAACAGAGCATCTTGAAAATAGGCTAGGTGTGCTTGATATGGCCTTGACAACTATTCGATGCTGGGTTGTAAATTTTCGTTCACTTGCTAATACTTTAAAATTTAAGCATTAAAATTGCATTTTTTTCAATATTATCATTCCTCCGCATAGATTTAGTATTAGGTAAGAGATAGTGAAGTTTCGTATTTCTTAATTTGGCATACATCTGCTAGGTTCTTCAAAATTCATTCCTAGGAACTGCTTGCAGATTACGTTTAGTTTGGGCTTAAAAGTATTCATTTACAATAGGATACAGAACTGAAAGTGGATTTATAACACCATTATACGGGTTACAAATTAAGATGAAGTAAGTCTCGAAGTTATAAATGCCCAAAGTTAATAGTTGATAAAATATTAAGATCAAGAGTACGGTTAACCGCATGTTTCAATTACGGGCTAAATCTATCTCAAAGAACTGCTTACATTATATTCTCTTAGATGGCCTGAAATCCTGTTAGACATGTAAGCTAACAAAAGATTTTATGGATAAGGTTCATAGTTCCATGAATAATAAAAGCAATTAAAGATGATGGCACTCTGGCACTCTATATGTGTATTACTTCGGACTGCTTTAAATAATCACCGAAATTATTAAAATCTTATACGCCTTAAAGAATTACGGTATTATGGAACATCCGTTTGAAGTTGATTGATCGCTTAATTTTAAGTTGAATGAAAATGCAGGCTATCGATATTAAATTCAAGTCATTAATAAATACGCGATTTGACAGTTTTATCTTCCATTCTCGTTATATGGAAATAAATGGTAAATCATACTGCTCAGATATTTCAAATATACGATTGTCCATAAATGATTATATCGACTAATTAAATACTTAATGTTTCACTACCTAATATGATAGAAAACTTTAAATGAACTCGAAAATAATACATTAAGCTTATCTCCTAAAAAATTTTGAATAGAAATTAAAATATTGTGAGTGGATCTTAAATAAAGGTATTTCCCAGTGTTTTGTGGCACCTAAATTATTTACTGAATTTGAATTTTGCTTTAAGCATGGTATGCTTAAAAACCTCTTCCTATATTTTTGTCGATTTTACAGGGGAATAGTCCCTCATATTACTTTTAAGCATTGAAATGAATGTTATAACAATTTCGACATTTTTAATGAAGGCAGATGACTTCCGTCTGTTCAGCTTTTAAACAATATGTTCACATGTAAAGTTGCTCATTTGTCCACAACTCACTAAGAGGTGGGCTATTTATGCCAATTTATAAAACGTGCACTCTTATTTTGAATGAGGTCAAATTATAACACTTCAAATATAACATCTAATGTTTTAATATCTATTCTCAGATTTATTCCCATGGAAGCCTCGTATTTTGACGAATTTCTTTGAATCTTTTAATCTGCGCTATTAATTTCCCCTACCATTAGGAAAAATATAAATCTACAGTGTCTTTCAGCATTGTGACCTACTGACAAGAAATTCGACTTATTCGCTACTTTTCAAAGAGAATCTTAACCTTATAAATTTAAGTTCTTCAATGTTTGCCATTACAAGTTTAATAAAAATGAATTTCCAAAATGATTATTACCTTTACAGCAGCTAGTCAGCATGTGTAAGATTGTTAAGCATAGAGGCTCCGCACTAATCGAATGGATGGAATAAATCAAGTAATTCAAGTCGCTTGATCAGTGTAGAAGCGGTCATAAATTAAATTCTAATTTATTGATAAACAAATTAAGTTAACGACTAAAACATTTCTTCGTTAGATATTTTCTATGTCTTGGCATGACGCTGACAAAATTTTCTTTTTCCTGTGAATACTGTAGTCGAATTCTTATTGCCAGACAAACATTTCTAATCGCCTAGCACTGATAACTGAGTTCTGTCTATTGCAATAGGTTTGTAACTTTTGTATTCAAATTTTTGAGCCATATGTAATAATAATGCTTTCAGTATATCTGTGCGAGGTGTGCAGAATGCGGTGCAGTATCTTCCAAATGTTAATTTGTGAATAGCAGAACATATTATAAAAATAGTCATTTGTCTGTTATGTGACATATATCTTATTGTTTATCACTTTCTAGTCATTCATAGATGGCATTAATATCACTTTCGCGCAAGCCTTGGCATAGTCCATTGTGACATTAAAAAATCTAAGGATAATTGGTTCATCATTTAGTAAAATAATACCAATTTAGCCATTAAATTTCATCTTGCTGAAAATAATAATTACCATCAATTTTAATGAACTTACAATTATTCAAATTAATAACTGGAAAGGGGGGTCTTAGCAATAAATTGAAGGAGAAGTGAAAATTGCAGTACACGTTATGGCTAAGAATGTCACACAATCCTTTTAAATCAGCCATTTATTTTGAAAAGTATTTTCCCCAAGTTATTTTGATATTTACTTCCATTAATTAACATATTATAGCTTATTCTGACATCATTTGAAACGATTTATAGGAGCAGTGCAATGAGTTTAATTTATTTTATAAAGTTACTTTGTAATACATTTATCTATTTCAGACCCAAACGCATATAATAATTATATATTTATTCAAGTTCACAAATTTGTAATGGGGAATGATTTTCAACCCATATCAATAATGCGAAAAATAATATGAAAAATAAATAGCTCTTATTTAATTAAATTAGGTGAATTACATTGAATTATATTTATTTATTGTTTGCCTTAATACTTATATGCAATCACGCGAAGCCGGTCAAGCCAATAATTGGTAGTCCGCGTCCGTCGAAGTTCGTGCCCTGGTAAGATTTCTCTTTAATTTCAATAAAGTTCTGTTTTTTCTTCTTATTTTAACCAAGAACATTCCATATTTTATATGATTATGTATTCTTATGATATATTCCAACAATAGCTATATCGATGAATCTTAGTATGGGCTGGCATCGATTTCAGAATAACAGCATTGTGCCATAAAGCAAATAAATAAGTCCCCTATGTAAGCGTCTATTTCACTTCACCTACAATTCAAATATGTGGCTTTTAAGCGAATGGTCGTAGAATCCTATGATCAATATAATTATACATGCTTCTCCAACCCAATCTTTCTATTCGTTTGCCTAACTTCATTTTCGCTGTTTTGAAAAATAACTAATTCAAGGCATTTAAGATCGGTTTATTTACCAGGATTTATTTAACGATCGTTTTTTTTCTATATATTTTTGGGTCATATTTTTTGGTTACCGTTGTGTAATCTCTTAATTATCTACCCACCTTATATTTATTAGTCATAAATAATAATAATTAATATCTGAATGTCAGCATATTGAGCTAGTCTTAGTCATTGTTACAGGCCTAAAAACTCATTTTATGTCATATTAGACTAGTCACGGGGAAGAAGGAAGGGATCAGCTGTTGTGCTCACATGTCTGCATTATCTTCGCTCTGTCCATACCATTAATTTGCTTTTGCGTTTTCAAGTCAGATATCACAGGATGGAAAACATTCAGTTCACATGCAATAACTAGAACAACCAATTGCAAAGACCATTCTCGATCAATTTTTAGTGGCAAAAAGGAGTTCTTCAGTTACTGAGGCTCCAGTGTTTAAGTCTTAAAGGTTGTGTTCATATTTGAAGAAATAGGCGTCACTCAAGGGCGAAATTGAGATATTCCTTGATTTTTTAACTTTATATCTTCTCTTTTTTACGATAGAGCTAGATCGATTGTAGTTTGTGAATAAAAGACAGGAATAGTTTTTATGCAACTGTTTCTGATTCCGTTGTGTTTTAAATGCTATTTCGCTTGCACTATTTTTTACTATTTGTGTATGCTTCGTCCTTTCTCTCTGGTCGTGCCATTGATAAGAGTTCCCTGTTTTGTATTCCGATCCGACGTTTAATTGCCGTCATTGGAAGAACTTTCCTCTCTTCAATCCTTGCATTGCGTGAATGCTTTCCATATGAATCCGTGCGACTTTGGTTTAAAACTTTTCGTTGAATAGCATTTGTTTATCTAGAGAGGGCTAACATTTCCAAATCCTCAGAAGTGCATTTTGAATAAGCGTTTTACAGTAGGCAGGAAGTGCACTGGATTTAAAGATCATGTTCTGTGTTACCTTTTTCTTTTGAATAAAATATTTATTCTTATCCCTAAATATACATCGAAATCCTACTTAGAACTTCTGGTTTGGTAGATGGACAAAGTATTGAGAAATAGCTGTTATAAATAACAATCACTGAGTGAATGCTACTTTCGAGATTGGTTAACTTAAAATCACCATCTCTTTTTTGTTAAGATTGTAAATTGCTGAATAGCTTGTAGGCTTATTTGGGAATTGAATTGGCAGTACTTGCCATCCTGATTGAAACTGCATCAATAATTGCTTGACATCCTAGTAGAGAATTTGGCTCAATTAATGAGACAAATCATGAAATATGAATTTTGGAACGTGAACTACTCGTTTATTAAATATTGTTTATCCTGGTTTCAAAAGATCATATGGGGTAAGGCTCATTGGTGCGTTGTTCTCATCATTTTTTATTCTTCCCTCTTTGCTACCTCTTGGACTTTCTTCTTGCTGTTTTCCGTCCTTTTCCTCAGTTAAAATTATGAATTATTTGTTTTACTGTGGTTAATATTTATAGCGGCCTTTTTAAAATGCATATGCATGTATATATATATATATATATATATATATATATTGTCGTGGTTCAGTTTGGGCTAACGTTATCGTAATCTATATTGGTTTGTGGTCGTCGCCATTGTCTGTCTCAAGCGAAATATATTTCAGTTATTTTATGAATTCTTTCTAATTTAATTTTCTCAAGCCAGTTAAAGTCTCGTATTTTAGTGAACTGCTTGTTTTAAGTATTTTACGATATCTAGTGTTCGATACAAAAAACGAACTTTGTTTTTCACACTAAAATATACAAACGGGTCCACCTTAGATAATGTAAATTTTGTGAGAAATTAGAAAGGTTTACTTCAAAATGCGGTAATATTATTCCCACATTAATGTAATATTACCGCTTTGGTAATTTTGTTATTTATGATCACCACAAAACCATTAACTCATTCTGATCCATCGATCATTCTACAGCCAGTGTTATTAATTCATTACCGGACGCCTATCGTTTATCTGTCCATGGAGTAAATCATTTCTAGCATTCATATTGCAAAAAGTAGTGAAACAAACTGCTTAATGGCCGACATCGGGTTCTGTCACTTTTGGCTTGGTGGGTGCGCTAGCTATCGCGGTTCTAATATACACTGCTAAAGGAGTAACTCTTTTTAGTCACTCTCCGCTCTCCTTAGCCGTGAAATAGGACTTTCTGAGGTCCTACTGGGTCTGGCATGCAATTAATTACTCCTCCTAGCGTTAGGCTCCCATAGGTAGATAAGTGATCACCGCTGTTTTATTGCCAAACCTCTACACCGAGGTGCAGCGGTCAGTATCCTGACCGGAGGCCAAAAGGTAGATGCTATTGGTGATGCACATCCAGTGATGTGAATGACCAACCGTTTAAATCGGTTATTTATTCTTTTTTTTAATACATCAACAAGTTTACAATGAATAATTCTTCATTTATTTTTTTAATTTCATTGATGATTTCATTTAGTGCTATTAGAATTTGTCAATTCTAGTCTTATAAATCAGCCAAATGGAAATGTCTCTAATACAATTTTTAATGTTTTTGTTTTTCTAATTCACGTAACACAGTAGCAATCCGAATATACTTCCTAAACTGGCTCTTCCGGCTAAATTTGCATTTTGACATTCTCCCAGAAATGAATTGTATCTTTCTTTCCATCCAAAATTCGCACATTCGATTGCTCGAAGCTCACTTTTATCACAGTTATTTGCGCCTTATTTTGAATATCATACAATTAACTTAAAAGCTATTTTAGTCATTTATAAAGTCCATTATTCTCAGGAACTTGATTATTTGTGCTTGTACTTAATTTTTTCCCGATTTTCGACTTTGTTCAGTGACATTTTTGTTGTCTTGTCTACTGGTTCTATTTAAGTAGCAAACAAATTTGCATAGTCGTAGCAAATCCGCTTATCAATCGCCATTCAATTACTCTCATTTTTCTTTCACTACCACTATCGTATAATGGTTTTGATCCCAAATTGTTTGTTTTCTCAGTTGCATCTATGGAATTAGCATTTTTTAATATTGATTCTGTATGCATTGATTTATAATCGTTTCACTGTTTAAAATCAACAGTCGCATTTCATCTCTACCTCTTATCTCTTCTTTCCATTTTGTTGAGTTGGATCAAAATTTATCTTTGTTCGCTTTTGCTATTGTACTGGTCTTTATTATGTTTGCGATTTTTTCTTTGTCTTCATTAATCTCTATTTCCTACTGAGAAGTCGTCTCTAGTGGGTAATTTCTGATCTTTTAAATGTATGCATCATCAACGTAGTTGAACCTCTCTGGCCTTTTAAGTCATTTAATACTTCCAATTTTGGGTTAATTTTAACTACTACTGAGTCTATTTATGGAATGATTATTATACGCGTGTGCAATCAAATCGCTTTTCAGTAATTTTTAGTTTCCTGCTTCTGCAGCTTCCACGTTAGTTGTAAAGTTTGTTTAAATTCTGTCATTAGCCCAGTCTTACATATGCTATTTTTTGCCAGGAAGTCATTACTCTCTAGTATTATCCATTTTTGCTGGATTCAACTGGAGACAGTGAATTTTTACCCTAATGCGGCTTTGGCTTTGTACTAATTTTGCAACAGCAGTAACTAAAGGTCAGGCCAGTAGAATCGCATTGGCAGTCACATCCATTTTTAGATTACCTGCATCATTATTGTAAATGTGTCAGAATAGGAAGGTACAATTCACTTTGCACATTGATGTGTCCACTTAAGTCAAGCGGCATTTGTCCGGTGGGTTACAAAGTCCACTACTAAATGTGAGTGTGGTAATATTATACGTGAGACGAGTGCATGCTGTGTTTGAACATGTCTTCGAGTTAGAAAGACTGCGCGCTTGGGAGTAACATCTTGCAAGCTTTTGCTCGAGACGCAATATGCTTGATGCCGATTATTATCTCTTGACGTATGTCGTTCATGTTTTGGTCAACGTTAAGGTAATATAAGTGAATTAGCCAAATCAATATTGCCAGTAATAGTATGAATGACACCTATCCACAAGTTTTTCTGCAAGTATTTTGAAGCGGTCATGGACTTGGCATGGGGTCGTAATTCTTATCTTTAGCTGCTCTGTGTTATTTTCTCTCATGTTGATTAGTTTTGGTCTTTTTAGAATTCTCAGAGTTTTTTAAAGTGATTTGCGTCCGGACAACGGAAAAAATATTTACCTAAATTCGTTCTATTAGTTATGTCGAAGTAACTATTTCCTTTCTGCAGAATTTGTGTAGTCAAGCGAGATGCGTTGGGCTTAAAATATCACCTACTTGCTATAACTGACCGAAGTGTCATTCAGCTAGGATCATTCTGCTTTCTCAGATGTTGGAAAGTAAAGAATATAAGTAATGAAACTAACCATCTTAATTAATAAATCAGTGGATATTGTGAACAAGAAATCCCTCAGAAGCCAATGGGATTAATCTGGAAATTCCGAATTTTAGTATAGTTAAGGAAAGACCTTATCACTGATTAGATATTGTTCAATCTGAAATCAACTTTTACAGATTTCTTACCTACATTCCCTTATAGTTTAATTGTTTGACTTAAATTAGGTATAACTTTAATCAGGTCGAAAGGGACTTTTGTGTGCTGACACGTTTTTAACTGATTTACTTTTGTCTAAAAAGTCTGTACCTCGAAAGTCTCTTGCTGGTGTCTCGCAGTTTTCGACCTGGTCATTTTAGTGAGTTATAAAATCTTTGTGATTTCTTGAGGTCAGGCCATTTTTATGGTTGTACTTTTACGGCTTTGTTCAAATCGGAACTCTTGCGTACTTCCAAGACTTTGTATCATCCATTCTTTGCTCATTGGTTGAAATTGGGTCATCTTAATAAACTTTGATAGCTAGCGAATAAAAGACCCATTCAAACCATCTAGATTGAGAAACTTGCTTCGTCTGTCTCTATTTTTCTCACTTTGAATGGGTTAGTCGTCATTCCCAACTGTTTATTTTAATTTATGTCCCCTAGAGTTGTGCAGTTTCACATTACTGTCACACTGTCCGTGACAATTTTATCAACATTATCAATCATAAATTCAATTGACGTCACTTTTACTGCGAGATAAACTTCTATTCAAGAAACAAACTGGTAATTTCCATCATCATCGGAAGCAATTCTTTATTCAGGTGAAAGTGTATGTCTTTTTGTTGTTACGTGCTTACTTTAGAACGTTTATGCTATGTACACTCTTATTTGATTAAATGCGATGATTTTTGTGTCTGGATCCGTTGTTGAAAATAATTTATTGATTTATGAGTTGGTCATTCTCATTGACTTCCATACATTTTCGTCATTGATTAACCGAATAATGCAAACCATCTTTCATTCTGAGCATTCAATTTGTGGAGTTTTAGAATGTTGTCTCAGTGTATACTTTTACTTAAATTGACGATTGCTTCATTTTATTTGCTCAATGCATTAATTCACGTCTTCCGTTGTGTTTTGACCTATACCACAATTAGTACCTTCAATCAGATTAGTAATCCACTAGCAATTCTGTTTTTATCCATACTATTCTCGTTCTTTGCATCAAAGTGGATATTCGAGTACTGTTGCCAACGCATTTTCTTGTCCATAATCTTTAATACTTGTCGTGAAAGAGCGGAGGAATCTGAATTTCTTCATTCACGAGACTTCAACATTTTTTTCCTCTGGATATGTGGGTTAGGACATATGACCTCCAAACGCGCTTGAAGCCAAGCGAATCAGCTTCTCATTCAAGGCAGAGATTGCAAGCAGGTGGAATGACAAGGTTTAAAAGGCAATATAAAAGTGACCTCGTGTTCCTGCTTGCATTAACTATCGATTCGCCTAGGTTTAAAATGAAAATTGAATCATTTTAATACTTCAATTCTCACTCCATCCGAAATGATAAATGAGGTAATCAGTACGCCCGAGTCTATTCATCCTAAAGGGAACCTTCTTGGATTAAATTAACCTGAATTGTGACAAACCAAGGGACTAATCAAATTACTTGAAAGCGGGTAGGTGAAGATTATAGAGTATTGCAAAGGAATCATCGTGTTACGAAGTCGAGTATTACTACTGTCTAAATTTCCGCCCTAACACTAAGTATAGGTCGTAATTTTTCATTTATTGGTCAGGGGTTTTGTTCTTAGTTTTTATGTGAATGATCGTATGTTCGTGAGCGTGCGTGTTTCAAATTTGGTCGACTTTGTGCATTCCGATGAACACAATCGCTAAGAGAACCCACGTTCGTACTCTAGATCATTCATATGTGTACAAGTACACTTTTGTGCTCATAAATCTATAACTGATAGCCACGAGATCCTAATTTCATCATATTGTAGGAAGCGATGGCTAAATATGGACTTATAAAGGTTTTGTAAACAAGGGCAAAAGGCCTTTAGGGATGTGAAAATTAAAGAGGATCAAGAGGAATTGAAGGGTGCAAACACGAATCGAAGCAATAGTCTTCCCACTATTGCTGCTTCCATCTCCAGCGGTATAGGTTCATGGTTAAATATGTGTGTCTGTGGCCATTGCTTCTCATTGGCTCTTGTATGCTTTTGTTGATCTTTGTGCTTCCTTGGTTGGTGGACAAGGTTGCTAGCTCAATTGACTTCTGATTCCTTGTTTACAGCGTGCTTTAAACATTATTTTTTTATTAAAACTTCTTAATGTATCCCTGCACTCTCCGTGGTTGTTTCTCTTGAACTCTGTATATATATAGTACTCAACCTAATTGCGAATTCGCATCAGAACCGTTTAAAGACAATTCGGTTTGTTTAGTTTACTTCTTTATTATCTTAAACAATTCCTATAATATGTTATGCAAAATATGTAATGTTGACCAATTTGGAGTTGATAAGAGGTCATCCTCTTTTAATTACTCCTTTTCTCATTCAAGTTGGTTTGTACTTAGTTAGCCAAAAAGATAAATAATAATTTTCACACAGTAATAGTGAGTGTCACAAAGGCTCTTCTGGATGCATAGTGACTTTTTTCCTTTCAAACTCATGAATTTTCCCTATGTAGGTGCCTTCTTTTTGCTCCCTGAGTTTTATTATGCCCCCCTCCCCTCCTTCCCCCCCCC
>UZAE01012376.1:11862-35896 GCA_900617975.1 Rodentolepis nana
TGTCTTTGGGACTCCCAAGTCATAGACGCATTCCCTGTGCCCCCTATACCCCCATCTTTCATTAATTGTTTAATGGAGTCCTTTTAATAAGATATTTTTCAAATGGGATAGTAGGTTGAGGTAGGTAGGATTTCGGTACTAGAATATTTCCCCCTTTTGAGTGTCCTTTGACCGTTCTCTTTCTTGTCTCCATAACTTCTACTAATATGGATTGTATAATTTATCTCTGCACTCACTATGAAGACGAACTGTGTTCGTATGGTCTTTATTTGTCGTTGGGGTGTCTGAATGAACACTGTTATATCTCTGTTTGTATTCCTAGTTGTCGTCACTGTTAATTCGTTTTAACTATTAGCTAAATTGAGAACTTTAAGGACATTATGGTTTGCTTTATAACGTAATTGATCTGAAATAGATTAGAAGTGTGTCGGCTCGATTTTATTTGCTTTCCATAGTCAATGTAATTTTTCGAATTATCTCTGCCTTCTGTTTGTTGTGAATTTCGTAGAAATCTTAAGATTGAGTGGCCTAGTAAACTCCTCCATCCTATATCGGTGATTTTGAGTCGTTGAAATTTTTAGTAAATCAGCCCGAGTTCTTTGCTAAAATGTCCATCAACAAGTTAATTTCTTTTGATAGCAACCAGCTTGCTTTATACTTCTATCCACCCATCAAGGTATGCATTTTTCAGTTACCTTAGTTGCTTGATCACGTCGAAATGCCAAAGTTGGTCAGAGCTTTGTCTGCTCAAAGTTACCGACTTTAATCGGGCTTGTCTGTCATAACTTCATTGTTATGATTGTGGTTTGAAGAGTGGGTGTTTTACAGCATTTCTCGTACAGGGTACATGCTACTACTAGTAACTTCTGCAATTAACTGATGTATCACTCTCTCATGTCTGGCATAAGACTCCGGAAGCCAGACCAACAGAACCGAACATGTTGCTCTGCAGTGGTAGTCTTGTCTTCCAGCCTACGCGTTATTGTCGTTAGGAGATTTCTGCAATCACACTGTAATTTTCTCGTTAACTAGTGACTGACTTTTTCTGCCTGAAATAATGAGAATTATACGAGATCTGTTCAATTATAAATGATTGGAGTTGCTTTTAGTATATTGGTAATAGTAGTTGAAAATAGATTCAATCCAATCCTCATTCCGGGTTTCTTCTTGAATAGTTTGTAGTTTGCATTTATCGGTCATAACTGCAGTTGAGTGTTTACTATCGAATCCCAAATACAATAAGGAATTATTATGGCTAAAACTCAATGACAACTCAAGAGAACTATTTTATTCATAGAAAAATCGTTTAAGCACAAAGAACTCTTGAATACTTCCCTTGATAGGGGAGTAGAGACTAGGTGCTGAACCAGGTATAGGTATTGGAATAGCATTACTTCAGATCGCCTTCGGTTTTTTGAATGTTGACATTTCTTTTGAGCTTTGACCTAATGCTTCAAAGTTCAAACCCTTAATATCTGTTCCTTAGTTTTCTGAGTAACATTTTATAGCTTAGAATGAATTGACCAACAGATCGATCTCGAATCATCTTCTCTGTTGATTCAACGAACTGCTAGTTGACAGTTCATAGACGTGCACCTATTTACCAAAACGTTACAATATTTACGCTATCTTCAATAATAATCGGACATTAAATTTAGTCAAGTAGCTCTTAATATCGTTGGTCGATTTTACCATTCAACTTTTTTTGAATCACTTTGCCTCATTTTTTGTCTGTTCCACTCATACGGAAAATACATTTATAAATCTTGTGAAATTTTCTGCGTTTTGGTACATACACTGTGTGCTCACTCGGCCACCACAGGGCGTGTGTGTGTGTGTGCAGAGATACATATCGGTATATTTTTGTGTGATTTTCGGATCTCGGACAGTACACGTACTCACATACATGATCGATTTGGTGTCTTGCTGTAGCGAACATAATTTCTCCGGAAGCTACCCGATTTGCTTGCCGCTCTATGTCCTTCTTTAGGGCTTCAGCATCAGGCATATTCTAGAAAGTTGTAGTTCATTTTGTCTCTGTCTATAACTTGTATCACCTCAGATTATTTGCATGTACCGCTATTGTTACTGCTTATGATAAAAATCAGTTTTATGCGTTTTAATGTGTATGTACAGTCCAATAAAGGTTGCATCTGGAAGGGAGGGAGTCAAATGGATTAGGGAATTTGAAGTTTAACTTAATTGGTTTGAAGGGTGTAATATTGCACATTTCGTTCCTTATGATTTGACTATTTGTTTCTGGGGCGGGGGGGGGGGGGGGGGGGGTTATGTCCTCAAGATGGAATTCTGTCAATCCAATTGTTGAAATAGTTTACACTGGTTGTCAGCAGAGAGTTGGCAAAATAGGATGAGTTTTAAATGTTGGCGTTGCTCATCATCAATAGATCAGATGTTTTATCTTTTATTTCCGTTTGAGTTTGAACTCTTTCCGAGGGTCTTTGTTCCGAGTATCATATGCGGTGCCTATTGTGTTTAAGCATTTTCGGATCCTTTGGTATCGATTTGTTGATCCGATGTTTTTTATTGTTTGGATAACTTGACATTTACATGTCGAAATTGCCAAACCAAACTGTATCTACCTATTCTGCTCTTAGATAAAATTATTAGTTATCATTGACTTGACTTTTATTGTTAATGACAGCGACATTCAATAGTCCCATTTTGCAGATAGAAAAAAAATAATCATGAAACTTCAGCCGTCATCTCTTTATGTATCAAAAGCAGAGATTCACCAAAAAAAGATTGTGCTGTCAGTCTGGTGGGATCACAAAGGAATTTTGTATTTTGAACTCATGCCGCAGAACCAAACGATAAATTCAAATGTGTATGTTGAAGAATTCGAAAAACTGAAGGATGCAATTGAAGATAAGCGGCCGGCATTATCAAATCGGAAGGGTGTTGTTTTCAATCATGATAACGCAAGGCCCCACACATCTTTGGTTACTCAGCAAAAATTATTGGAACTGGGTTGGGATGTTTTGTCACACCCACCATATAGCCCTGACCTTGCGCCTTCGGATTACCATTTGTTTCGTTCCATGCAAAACTCTTTAAATGGTAAAATTGTTAACAACGCGGATGATGTCGGATCACACCTAATTCAGTTTTATAATAGGAAAGACCAGACATTTTACGAACGGTGAATTTTTACTCTGCCAGAACGATGGAAAAAGGTCATCGACAAGAACGGCCAATATCTAATTGAATAAAGCTATAGTTTTAAACAAAAATTCCGAATTTGCCTTATTTGAAATCGGCAATGACTTAGTTGCCAACTTAATAGTATAATGGAACCTCCGTAATTAACCGGCCTGTACTTAGCATTTTTTGTTTATGCCATTAACCGCATGAAATACTGAATTATTAGGCGAAAGTAAGGGCTTCTATGGAGGCTCGATTTTATCTTGGACCGAATTTTAGTGCTAATTTTGCTGGCGCTGTGTACTTTAAAGTCATAAGTCTAACCGTATATATATATCGGCTTCCTTGAATGTACTAGTCTCATTCCTCTGTCTCGAGTTAGATAAACTTTTTTTGTGGTCGCAGCAACCTCGAACTCTTCTCTACTTGAATATGTTTTGGGGTCTTTTTCTCCATGGAACTATATTCGTTATTACTATTTAACTTAAGTATTCACGCTCGGATAAATTTTTTTTGGCAAGTGTGTTAATACCTGAAAAAAATATTTATAGTTAAAATTGTATAGGTAAAATAGTAGTTGCAAATGTGTGTGGGACATATTTGCTCCCAACTTTGTAATATTCTTACTCAAATGCCACAATTTGCCTAACAGGCACAGGCTCAGATTAATTGTAAGATATTGAACATTGAAAAAAAAAGACATTTGGGGTCATTTTCATATTGGATTTAAACTGACCACCATTTAGTTAAAACAAACTGGTGTCGTAGATGCGATTTGAAAAGGCTGTGGCGGTGGGTGGTAGGTGGAATTTATTTAACTTTCACGAAAGCTTTTATTGAGGGAAGGATAAGGAGACCCTCTGGTGGTGGATTTGTCCATCATGGTCTTTAACACTGGGTGCTGCTTTAGTTTTCAACAGGGTGAGGTCTTTTGCTCGTTATGTATTTTTATATTTCTCTCTTTTGCAACTCAGTTCTTAATGAGAGTGAAATAGCAGGGTAAATTGCACATTCGGAGATTGTATGGTGGCATCACTTCATCAACCTTTAAAGACCATAAGCTAAGATTCGTTGGTAGTATAACTTGTTTGAAAAATGGAAGTGTCTGCGTCTGGTATTTCTGTTGGACTAACTGGACCAATATCAAGTTCAATTATCTGCTCTACCAATGAAAAAAAGCTCCAACACCAATGCATTTGTTGTAAGAGTCAGAGGGGAATAATCTAGCTGACCTGAATTCAATGCACTCAATTTCACGAATATAAATTGTATTCGTTTTTTTTAATTCCTGTTTTCCGTGCAATTATTCGACTCAATTCATTGTCATATTTACGGTTAACCGGGTAGCTATGTTTAAACAATGTTATTATCCAATTTGCAAATGTGGAGGGTAATCGTCCCCTAACTTAAAGGTATTCTCCTTGCATTTTCGGTGGGTTTTAGCCTCCATAGCTACAATATCTCTCCCTATGATCATCGGTAAGCAGTTATTTATAGTAGCATCAATGTCATTTTGAGTTGCCATTATAAAACATCTTATTTCGTAATATGTGTTATGTTAGGCGCATTTTATGATCCTCGTCTGTTGAAATCAGGCAAGTTGATACCAATTCTTCTATCCACACTTTCATTAGCTTAAAACGAATCTTGTAATGGTTAATCTGAAGCACCTTACTTCTTAAACTTAGGGGTTCCAACTGGAATTTGCACGTGCTTTAACTTTTCGAAAATTTTTGGCACCTACAAATGTTTGTTAGAGAGTTTCGTCGTAATGCTATTTTCCTCTTGTTTAACCTTTTAGATCGATTTTATTATCTTAGGGTAAGAAAGAACGTATGATTCCAGGTCTCATCGCTTTCATGTGAAGTTATTTTCCCTACCAGTTTTTTTTCGTTTCCTCTCCAAGTACAACGCTCTTTTGTCAGCTACTTGGTCAAATCCGGTTAAGTCTTGAATTCAAATTCTCTCTTTTTTCATCTCTCCGTTTAAGCTACTTGCGCTATTGTAATTGAGTTATCTCAATTGTTGACCCCCTACCCTCTTGTTGTTACCATAAGTGTCCATCAAATGTATGTACAGTTAAGTAAAAAAAAAGTAAATACATCAAAATTTGCGCATACATAGTCGGCCAAGAGTAATTTAGTTGTTGAGGCGCTAGGGGTTAAGAGGGGGGGGGGTGTTTCAACTCCGTCTTCTGCTTCTTAAACTGCACTCACACACACACACACACAGAGAGAGAGAGAGAAGAGCGAGCTTGTACACACGACGTAATATCTCTGCAATTAGTCACCTGCAACTCCACCCATTTCACGTAGACGTTCGTTTGTGCACACTGGATGTGATGTGAGCGACAACGTCATCCAGGAGACCAAGCGAGAGAGAGAGAGAGGCCACCGCGAGACTGGAATGAACGCGCGAGTGGTTGCCGTTCATTCAGTGAGAGCGAGATCTTGTTTGAGCACGTCTACTCACCATTATCGTCGCATCATCTACTTGCACACATAAGTGAACATGAGAGAGTACGGATCGTGCAAGTGTGTGTGTGTGTGATTGTAGTTATTTGGCTACTGCTGTTACTCCTACCACCGTGTTGCTGCAATACGTCAAACATGAAGTCGTAGGTAGATAGACAGCGTTAGACATTTCTTCTGTCGGTTATTTTAGAAATTGAGAATCCATTAGGTCCGATGTTAAAGTACGTTTTGAGTTTAAAGATTAGACAAAGAAAGGTGAAATTTTGTCTTTAACTGAGAGTATTGCTCGGTACATCCATGTTCTTAAGTCAACACTGTTGGCAATATTTAAGCATTGGCCTTTTTGTACTTTTTAGATTTTATTACCGTTTTGTATTACGAACTAGTTCAAATCGGAGATCGTAAAAATGTCTATCGTTTGTCAATATGATTCGAAATTATCTAAAGGGAGGGTGGGGGGGGGGGGGGGGGGGGGTAATATAGAAGGCATTCTATTTATTGATCTTATAATTTTTCTCCTTATACTTTCAAGTTTTTTTCCCGCTATTGGCAACAATTTGTTATACGACCGGATAAATTAAGGTGCTTTTATTGTTTTTCCTTCCATTATATATACACAAAGTCTAAGTGATGTTTTAATTACAATATCCCAAGTTCATGGGGAGAAGTGCTCTAAGCACTCTACTATTTCTCACTTTGACTAGGGGCAACCAGGTTTGATGGTCACCGAGATTAATGGCCATATACCTACCCTTTTAAATAGCAGTGCAATGATCCCGCCTTCAAAATGGTCATTTACCAGGTTAGAGAAAACGGCAATAGTTAGTAAATAGCGGTATAGCCTATTTATTCTGTGTGCGGTTTCTCACTGAAGAGACCTCATGAATCTGCTTTATAGTAGGTAAGTGTTAAACTAAGCTTCACATATTGTTTTTTTTGCTACATACGGCATTTACCGCTCCTTGATTTTAAAATTTTATCATTCATTCTAATCGGTTCTTTTTCCCTATTGTAGAAATGTCTCAAATTCTCTCGGAGTTAACAGTAAGTGCGCAAATGGGCATTTTTATCCTCTCCTTTCTATATTGATTATCGATTTGGACATAAACTCCATTCTCTTTCCCACAACCTATATTCGGACGGTCAATTTATGTTTTTTACGTAGATTAGATGAGGGGGGGGGGGCATGAAGTCTTTTTTCTGTTCCGCATTCGCATCGTATGAGAAAATCGATACTCTTGTCCTCTCTTCACCTTTGTGTCTGCAGACGCTTAATTTTTCCATGCTAATATGGACATAAATTTAAGGTTTTGTCAAGAAATTACTATTTGACCCCATTTAAATGGACATTCTACTAAAATTATATTGACCTCCAGTTTGTCCTTTTTTATTTCTCTACAGTTTAATTGATGTGTAAATGACCTCAAATGTGCATGGTTTTAAGTGAATTATCCGTGCACTCATTTTAATTAATGCCACCTGTCTGACGATATCATGGTGAATGAATTTGGCTTTAGGACAGTGAGTTTTACACAACCTCTACTACATCCTCTATTTAAACATGAATGTAGTTGCAAATGCATTTTGTGAGTGTTCTACTGTATTGTCACCTTTTTTTGGGAGACTTACAGTCTCACACCAGATTTGGTGTGAGATGCTACAAAACCAGCCGTATGTTGCCATCAGAGTTCGCTTGCTCTGCTGTGTCTCAATAACTAACACGATTCTCCTAGGTGGTGTCCAATTGTAAATCTGCAATCTTTTCTTGGCGTTGAAAGCTCTATATCACATTGATATACTTTGATTTGGTCTGTTTCATTGTCCTGCAAACTTATTTTTTGCGTTCCATAACCTTTTACTCTTCGTGAATTATTTAAGGGGAAGTATTTTAATTCCGAAGTAATAGGTTAATCTTCGAAATGCGCTAGTTAACAGCACAAGTTTTCAATTCAATATTTTTTTTAAATTTCATTCGGATCACTATTCATCGGAATGGGCAAATATTAAATGGTTAATTAGACTTAATACAAATGAGGTGAAATGTATTTTGTTGTATTGAATTTATGAATATGATGTGATGTATTAGAGTCAGAAAATTTCCATATATAGCGCACCACCAATCAAATTTTACATCAAAAGTGCGTGCTTCTCAAATATTAGCGTCCAGTAGCTTTAGCCGGCAACCAATCACACATACTGTGTGCTGTTGCTGTGCTCTCATTGGTTTTTTCATACTCGCACTCATATAAAAATAGGGTCGCACCTTTCTTGTGAGCATTCGAGATCAGTGTTCGTACGTGTGAATGCTCTCAACCATATAAAAGTGAACTTGACTCACATATGTAATAAAATCATCATGGTGAACATTGATCCAAACACTTCATCTAACGGTGGCTTGAACTCAACGTCGTCCATTGACATAGCTTCAAGTAATGTAACAGATTCCTCATCTACTGTGGTTTCCATGGCTTCCGCAAACGTTTCAGGTGATATTTCCCTTCTAAGTCTCTCGTCTTCAAATTCCACCTCGACTACCACTAATAGTAGTACCGATGGGGTCGTCAAGACTGAATCCTTTTCAAATGCTCCCACAAGTAACCCTGTGATAACTTCGACCCCTACAACGACTACAACAGCAACCCGATCTCCGCCCTTGAAAAGACCACGACACAAACCAGGTGAACGAAAGGAGCTACTTGAAAGAGCTGTGCGTGATGTGAAAATGGAGAATATTTCAATGCGCAAAGCGGCATCGCGGTACAACCTGGCAAAGTCTTCTCTATGTGATTATGTCCGCAAGAACCATATTGTACTTCCAAATAATCGATGCCGACCAAGTGCTACTGCGTCGGCAGCTGCCGCAGCAACAGCAGCGAATAATTCAAATTCCACCAATCATCAAAATCATTTAGGAGGAGGTTCTTTACTTTCTGCGATGCAACAACAGTCTTTGAATCATGCAGGTGGGGAAGGATTGCTCAGCCTCTCTGTCGAGTCGATGAGAAATGCTCACCCTACCACGGCGAAACTCGAAAGCCCCTGGAGCAATGTTCCTGGTCTTCCAACTCAAGTGCCTATGCATAATTGGAGCTCTTTTCCCTTGACCTCTTTCAAAACTTTGGGTGGTTTGTCACATATTTCATCGGCCCCATCGCCAAAGCAACAACACAACGAAGTAAGTGCCTCTTAATCTTAACTGTTTTCTTTACGATACCTTCTTGACTTATGGAGCGTTTTTAATTGTAATTGTAGTTATCCAGTAGTGATCCACATTCTCCGCTTGAAGACAGCTTCAACGGAAACACGGCTGTGAATACCTCATCTTCTACTTCCTTTATTTGTACCCCACTTACTTCAGATACGGTGGAAGGACAGTCCATCACTTCAACAGCGCCTTTCTTCAATTCCGCACCAGCTACAGCAGCTCAACTTCTCAATTCTTCTAATGTTGATGCTGCGCGTTCCTTAGCAACAATTTATGCCGCCTCAACTCAACAACAGAACAACTCCAATAGTAACAACGCCAATTCCCAACTTACTCCCAATCTACTGCCAACTATGACCCAATCGACGCCAACTCTTCCTAATGCCGCAACTGTCGCTACTTCTGTACCATTAGTCTTTCCCAACTCTGATACTAGTGTATTGAATGAATCCCTTCAGCGTTTTCTCCTCGCTGCCCGCGGACAAGCGAATTTTGGAGATCTATTCCTCCCGCCACCTTCGCCCTCACCAATGGTCAGTTGTTTCTCTTCGATTCCTGCAGAAATGAGGAGTAAACTCAACCTGCCGAACATTCTCAACTCTCTCATTTCCGCTAATACTACTGATGCCAACTCCTCGACAAATGCTCCTGTTATTAGTAGTGCTAGTTGTAGTGCTGCTACTGCTGCTGCTGTTGTCATTGATAATGCCATTGCTGTAAGCACACTACTCGGCTAACACACTTTGGGGTTATGTCCGCATCGATAGTAAGTGGGGGAGAGAGAGAGAAAGAGAGAGAGAGACAGAATGGTTGGGCTATATAGTGGTTCTATTTTTCCTTTCCGTGAATTGTTAACTAATATTTCCTTCTTTTCTTCTTCTCCTTTGTGCAGCGTATGCCACATTCACAAAAAGTCGCCAATGATCTCATTCGCTTCATCAATATGTCACCAACGCCCTTCCATGGTAAGCCTTGTATTTATCATCTTTGAATATTAGTAGAAGCAGGCAGCAATATTTCCTTCCTTGATATTGATTTTCATTGTGGGCAGCAGGTAGCAGCTACTTTTAAGTGTGTGTGTGTGTGCTCACTACTCAGCGCATAGTGAACAGGGTGCAAGAGTACCATAGTTTATAATATATAGCTTGATTCTTCTTCATCTTACTCTAATAGTGGTGCACCTTATCAGCAACAACCCGGATGTTTTATCCGCCGAAAACTCAAAAACGACATGGTAGAAGTTGGGCAGTGGCGGTAGAAACGAAAATGGAAGGCAGAATGCTTGTAACTAGTGCCTAAGCGGGAGAGTAAAGCTAGGTAATGAAAAGAAGAAATCGATAAGTTGCTTTTAAGATCTTGAGATCAGGAGGCAGGAAATGTGACAATAACTCTTTAAAAAGAGAACTGCCTGAACTTGTCGGAGCAAAGCTCGTTTGGTAGGCACTAGGAAACGGCTTAAGGACGGAGGACGAAGGTGGGTGGAAAATTGAGTTAAAATCGATTATGGGGTTAAAGTCACTGCACTACAGTACTGTTGCACTTCATGGTGAGTGTGTGTATGTGTGTGACTTTACAGCTGAGTGCACATACATGCTCTGCCTCCTGGCCGCATGCGCATGTGTATGTACAATTTCACACGTAGGCACAAAACATATACGCAAACATACACGCAGAGAGAGAGAGAGAGGGCAAGGCGATGGATCACGTTTTGAATGAGCGAGAGTTGCCAATGTGAGAGCCAGCATCTCTCTCCCTATTATGTATGTGTACAGTGCTGAGTGCTACTCAGCCACTGTGCCTGCACCTCTGAGCGCATGTTTTTTTGACTGTTAATTAACAAAATTAACTGTGAGCGTGAATGGACGCATGGTGTTTTTTGTGGTGCTGTCCGTGTGTAGCTTTTGGTGTTTTCTCTGCATACCCATTAGAATAAATTATGCACGAACGCGCGTAGTGCGTCTTAAAGTTCCACTCGGCTTAAATCCGATCTGCCTTTGTTGCTTTGGTCAGGTTTAGAAACCGACTTACTTGTTATCACTATCCACTATGATCGTCATGGTTCTTCTGGTCCGGGAAATCAGATTGCTTGTAATTAACTTATTGCCAACTTCCATTTTATTACGAAATTCATCCTTTTCCTCCTTCTGTAATGTTTCGTGAGCTCATGGAGTGTTGGCTGTTGATAAGCTCCTTAGTTCCTTATGCAACGTTTCTGTTAACCTGCATTGACAGTACGAATCAGTTATGCTCTCTTGCGCTTAGCATTGTACTGTTTGTGATCACAATTGCTTGATGGGTTTGTATGCTCATTGTTCCCGCTATCGTATGTTAAGTTGGTGCCATTTTGGGCTTTGGTGTATCGGGTTCATTTGAAAATGATCACCTCATTTGGCTAGGAGTGTTCTCCCACAAACGTGATCTCGTTCGATTTGGTCCATTCGAGAGTTTCTCTCGTAAGGCTCTTCACGTGACAAGCGGTTTTTAAAGGTTGTTTTAGTCCTAGTTAGGACATTTGTTGTCTCGTGTTATGCAAATCATAAATAATTTCCGCCCTTGGATATTTATTTATTTATCTATCTAAGTCCTGAATTTGCTCACTTTGTATGAATAGGGATGTGCAGGTGTTTTCTTTTCTCACCTCTTCTTCCCTTTTGCCAAAATTATTTGCGGCTGAAAAGTTGATCCATTCTGTTAGTCAGTTACTTAATCTCAACGGTCGTCTGATTTATTTTGCACTACCGATTGTTCCATTTAATTTCCTCTGTCGTAATCCGTGATCACAATTGGTAGTTGAAGTATTTCAGTTATCGATTTGGCTCTTTAGGTCCTTAAACCCCCAGTTAGACAAAGGTATACATATATACACTTCTTTTAGTGCTGCATTAATTGCGCACATTTTATTATACCCATGCAAAACTCGCCTTAACTCAAGCAATGACTCATTTTCTAGATGATCTACAAAGTTCATTTGGTGTTTAGTTTAGGGTTCGAAAATGATTTCAGGGGGTTATAGCTTTCTTTGTTAATAATTACATTTTTTAAAAGCATGTTCCACTTTACCCTCAAATGGAAGAGTATATCTCCAATTGCACGTCAATGTGAAGTTTTCAGGAGCCATCATATAAGTCACCGCAGAGCGACAACTTGAAATCTTTCTTATGATACTTATAAGTGTGCCCAGTTTGCTAAAATTTTCTAAATTTCACTTGACCTAGGGTAAATTTTTTCCTGTTTTTGGCAAGACATTAGTCAAACTCTTGATAAATGGCCTAGGATTGTTAAATAAAGTGATCATAGGGGGAACACGCCTATTGTGCTCCACTTATTTGTCCAACTTGTTCCTTCTGACTTGTCATATCTTACGAGTACTGATCTATATCATCTATTGTCGCTATCCCTACTGGCTCCCTCTTCTGTTTCTACACAAACGCCAAGTATGGGTTTGGGGGGGGGGGGGGGTATCTGTCTAGCTGAGGAGCGATTGATTTCCTAGGTGCAATCGTGGAAACACTAAGTTTAAGTTTCTAAATTCTACTTAGGCTATTAGACACTTTGTCACGACACATGTGAAATTTCCCTTTACTGAATCATTAACTGTAAAACCTGCAATGATTATTTGTACATTCACGCCCCCCCCCCTTTTTCTTCAGATTTCTAGTCGCATTATAATCCAAAATTCCAGAAAATGAGAACTAAGGTGGCTCCAAATGGCCTGTTTTTTCTGGTCTATTTCTTCTAATTTTAGAGGACTCAACTAAAGGTGAAATTCTAGAGCTTTCTCTGTGTTGTAGTTCTAAAGCAGCTATCAAAATCCATATCAATTCGCGATTCCGCTACAAAATGATAAGTAACACCTCAACTTCGTCGTATCATGACGCATTCGATCGATTTGTTCAAAAGGGATTGTAAGCGTCGTGCGCGTCATAATATTCTAGCTTAGAATGATATACCATTTTATCATTAGGACGTTCTCTAACGTTTATTCGGTATTCCTCTATTTATTACTATTTCTTGAGGTCATATTGGTTGTGCACATTCTTGTTTTTTGCCTCTTTCTCATGGTAAAATTGTGGTGGCTTTTTTACATTCCTTCGGTGCAGCACCACAAAAAATACAGTATGGTGTTTGCATTTGCTTGTGACGCATAGATATTTTCGATCTTTCACTTGCTCTGTGACTCTATCTCTCTGCTTGCAGTGGTTCAATCGGCAGTTGAGATGCTGAAGAAGGCTGGTTTTTGTCAATTGTTGGAGCGGGACGTGTGGAATCTCCAACCGAATGATTGCGTCTTTGTTACAAAGAACCAATCTACCCTCTTTGCCGTGGCTGTTGGTGGAGCCTACAAGCCAGGCGAAGGCTTCAGTATGATTGGAGCTCATACGGACAGCCCTTGTCTGCGTCTCAAGCCCATCTCTAAACGCGTCAAGGAGGGCTTTGTCCAGTTGGGCGTTCAAACCTATGGCGCTGGTCTCTGGTACACGTGGTTTGATCGGGAACTCACGCTCGCTGGTCGAGTTATTGTGAGAAATCCGAACTCCAGTGTCCTTGAAGAGCGTCTCATACATATTAATCGCCCGCTGGCTTGTGTCCCGTCACTGGCAATCCACTTTAATCGCAATGTTAACACTGGTTTTGCTCCTGATCCGGAAAACCACCTAGCTCCCATCATTTCTACTACCGTTATGGAACAGGTGAGGCTAAAAACTCGATCAATTATCTTGCCTTTTAGAAAAAGCAGAATAGAGCTATGCGTCTGTTTTCTTTCTAGCTAAACGGTGGTGATGATGACGAGAATTCAATCGGAGGCCATCCTTCTGGCTTGATGCGTTTAATTGCGACGGAGTTACAGTGCGCTACAGCTGATATAGTTGACTTGGAACTGTATCTAGCTGCCACTCAACCAGCTTGTGTAGGTGGGCTTCATGGCGAATTTATTCATGCACCTCGTTTGGATAATCAGTTTAGTGCCTTCACGTCATTGAGCGCATTAGTTAATTCACTGCCAAGCCTGAAGGATGACCCCAATATTCGGGTGGTCTGTCTTTATGATCATGAGGAGATTGGCTCGGAGAGTTGCCAGGGTGCTGCATCTGTCCTTACGGAGCACTTTCTGCGTAGAATCATTCAATCTCTTGTGAACGGAGCTGCAGTTGAGACAGCTGATAGTAATTGTGGCGGTTCTAACGCAATGGACACTACTACTTCTAGTCCTACAACGGAAGGTTGTCTTTTTGAGCGATCACTGGCCCGTTCCTTCTTCTTGTCTGCTGATCAGTCGCATGCTGTTCATCCTTCGTGGCCGGAAAAACATGAACCTGCCCATAAACCTGCCTTTCATCAAGGTCTGGTTTTGAAGCATAATGTCACACAGAGGTATGCAACCAATGGCCAGACTTCAGCTATCGTAAAAGAAATCGCAAAACGCTCTAATGTACCACTTCAGGTAAGAAGAAAGTACTTCACAATGCCTGTCTTTACTTGTCCATGCTGGCTCTTTCTCTATCTGGCCAATAGTGCACTCTGTAAGGTCAAGCATCTTGTTAAACATATGTTTCTTTTTTTCATTTTAGGAGTTTGTTACACGTCAGGATGCGCCATGCGGTGCTACCATTGGACCAATTATAGCCTCGCATCTTGGTGTCATGACTGCCGATATCGGGGGTCCTCAATTGGCAATGCATTCGTGCAGGGAGATAACTTGTACTTCTAGTGTTGGCTACGCGGTGGCTTTATTCACGGGGTACTTTGACCAGTTGGCTAACATTATGACAGGCTATGTCAATGCTAAGTAAACTAGGTTCTTGTCTAACTAACTCAATAATTTGGGCTGTTCCTGCATGCCACTGCCATAACGCTCCTCTTCATCTCTACTTTTATGCTCTCTTAATTATGCCCCATCACTTGGTATTCCCATTTTCCATTTCTCCACCATTGTAATATCCATGCTTTGATATAACTATTTTTTAGGCCAATAAAAAAAGGATTGCGAAGGAGCTCCTTCGAATTGTATTGATATTCAAGGAAGATTGCAACTTAGTAACTAAGGTTGGAGGATTGGTTGATGGGTTGTCCGTCTGTTATCTGTTAAGTTTGTGTTCATCTTGGACTGATTTGGGGAGATGGGAAACATCAGTTCTTGAGCGTTGCTACTATCGAATGAATATAAGCTTCCTAAAGGAGCTTAAGGGTAGATGGATAGTATCCAAGAGACGCTCTTATGAGAAACACACTTTTTGACCTCTTGTTAACTCCGTGAAGCCCTCTTCTCCACGTTACATGACATTGAGTTTTTGCCGAATATGCATGTGGAGCACTGCGTGGCCAACCCACAATGTACGGACATAGCTCTTTCACATCGATCGTATTGTAGCCATGTAAATCATAATTAACTAATTAGTATTGATTTGCAAGACCTCGATTAAGAGGTCATATTTGGATGCAAGCATACATTCTTTACCACAAAACTGGAAAAGCGCTTGAGCTTAACATCCTCAGGCACCACAATTCAGGAAAATCCTATGATTAAATGCCAGATATTTCCTACTTGCGGAATAAGCATTACCGACACTCTCATGATGGGAGAAATTGGCTAAACAACCACCGCTTTACTCGCAGAAATTGTAATCGCGCATTAGCACAGAGTTACCTATCTCCTTGAAAGCTAAGAGTCCCGTTGTTCAAGTCACGTTCTATTTACAATTGTTAAATGAAAGGGGATTTATTACTTCTCCAGTCGAAATGTGAATAATCATTATCGCAAAGGTGTGGTATGACATGATTGTTGCTTGGTTGGATATTTTACGACCTCATTTGTATAGCACAAGTACGTTTCTAGGCAAAACTCGAACCATAATTTGGGTCGTTTCAGCCCACGCCATGCATAATGTTATTTATTTATATCAAATTGCAGGCGTTTTGATGGTTATCATTAGCCCTTTAGTTGACTTCAGGCTTCACAGAGAGAAGAAGGAACATCAAAGTGACAAAAAGTCGAGAGGGGGGACAGAAGAGTGTTTCAAAGAAGTAAGAGACGCACACAAAGGTAGAAAAAAGGTGAGGTGAGTACTGTGAAATAGTCGAATATGGCATAGAGTGAGGTGATGGTAGTTTGAAATCAGAAATCAACTGCCGATTAATAGACTTTTTGCCATATGAGTATACGTTGCCCAGGGTGCACCACGTGGAGGTAAGTCTATCGCAGTTTTATTACAATAGTAGGTAACATACAAAAAAATAGAAAGTAATTGAGGGCAGACTTGTGTATTTTTTAATGAATTGAACAGAGTTTGACTCTTGTGAACTTGGCCATCGATTATTATTTCTTCACACACACACATGCATGAATGAAAAGTGAGTCTCATCATTGTTCATTTATTTGCTAACCAACATGAAATACTAAAATTTAGCTATAGGTCATCTGCATCGTTCGTTCCAGTTTACGTCTAGAAATATTGTAGTTCCAGTCTAGCTTACATCTGTTACAATGCGGGTATTAGTCCAGTATTAATATTATGTTCTGTATTATAGTTTACCTTAAATCAGTTCATATCACGACAAACAAATAGTAGAAAGGAAATAGTATATATATATATTATTGTCTTATCTTAATCGAAGGCATCAATAAAGCCTAGAGCACCGTGCTAGTTAAGGTCAATATTCGCTTTGATATGCTGTGTGTTTCGTAATAAGTGACTTCCGACAGTACACAAACTGAGTTCAATATTTCTGCAGATACCAAAAGAAGTTCTTTGTGCCATCGACACAACGTTCATCGCAAGCCTATCTCCTTTCAATTGCTGAGAGGATTCTAGAGTATTACATTTTGTAACCCATTTTTACGACTTCAACGAAATTCAAAATCTAGAATTCTAGGGCATTTTTCTTGAAAACAGTTAGAGTTTCCATTGGAGGGTAATCTGGAAATACCCGTTAATTATAAGTGAACATCAATCTCTTGGTACGCTTGGATCAGGTTAAGAGTTATAGATTTAGGAATTGTCACTAACTCCCACTTATCCACTCGTAAGTACTACAAAAAATTGTGGTTGCTTCTTTTCCTACTCCTAATCACGCTGTCTTTCCACCCGGATATGTGTACTCTATGAAGTGTTGGATGCGATGGAGCTGGTATTTTCGAAGTGAAATCAGTATTTTGGTTTGCTTTTTAGAGTGCAGTGCGGACGCAGAGGAAGTTGATTAAGTCATTGCAACTTAGTCACATGCGCCAAGGGGTCTTGGTAACATGAATGCTTTGTTTGCATATTAATCCCTCCTCTGAGCTTTGAAGCCGCTCCAACTTCAGCGAGAGTACGTAGCCCAAAGTAATCAAGAAGGCGTCAACCAAATTGAATGTGCCAGGACAACTATTTATCCTGAGTGGAAGTCACTGCAGGAATTCCGATGTTTTACAATTGCTATGAGAGATGGAATGGCTCAGTATTTCCTTTCCGTAAATCTCTCAGTTTATTAAAAAAAAAGAGACTCTTAAGGTGGGCATTTTGGGTTATAAGCGAATCTCCCCGAAAGTATCGGTAGGTTAATCAATACTTTGCTCACCTATTGGGTTGGCAACTAAGTCATTGCCGTTTTTGTTGACAGATTCACTCTATACTTTCTTTTGTTTTGTTAACGTGGCCAGAGCATCTAACCCATATTTTTTTCTCACTGTATGGGCTTCTAGGTTAATTAGTAAAAAATTTTTTTGTTTAGTTCTTTAGCTTTGTTTTTATCCCAATTTAAAAATGAAAGAACAGGACGTGCACTTCCGACACATTTTATTGTATTACTTCCGAAAAGGCAAGAACGCATCGCAAGCACAAAAGAAGAAGTTATGTGCCGTATATGGAGATGAAGCCTTAAAAGAAAGGCAGTGTCGAAATTGGTTTGAAAGATTTCGTTCCGGTGATTTTTCACGGAAAAATTCACAACGATCTGGCCGCCCAGTCGAAGTGGATGAAACCCATATCAAGGCCATTATCGATTCAATTCGTCACAGCACAACACGAGATATTGCAGAGAAGCTCAATGTGTCGCATACATGCATTGAAAAAAATGAAAAACCCTTGGTTATGTCAAGAAACTTGATTTATGGATCCCTCACCAGTTAAAGGAAATTCATTTGACGCAACGGATTAGCATCTGTGATTCGCNACGAAAAGTGGATAGTTTATAACAATGTTACTCGCAAGAGATCATGGGTGAAGCAAGATCAACCAGCCCAAACAGTATTAAAAGCAGCAGAGATTCACCAAAAAAAGATTATGCTGTCAGTCTGGTGGGATCACAAAGGAATTTTGTATTTTGAACTCATGCCGCAGAACCAAACGATAAATTCAAATGTGTATGTTGAAGAATTCGAAAAACTGAAGGATGCAATTGAAGATAAGCGGCCGGCATTATCAAATCGGAAGGGTGTTGTTTTCCATCATGATAACGCAAGGCCCCACACATCTTTGGTTACTCAGCAAAAATTATTGGAACTGGGTTGGGATGTTTTGTCACACCCACCATATAGCCCTGACCTTGCGCCTTCGGATTACCATTTGTTTCGTTCCATGCAAAACTCTTTAAATGGTAAAATTGTTAACAACGCGGATGATGTCGGATCACACCTAATTCAGTTTTATAATAGGAAAGACCAGACATTTTACGAACGGTGAATTTTTACTCTGCCAGAACGATGGAAAAAGGTCATCGACAAGAACGGCCAATATCTAATTGAATAAAGTTATAGTTTTAAACAAAAATTCCGAATTTGCCTTATTTGAAATCGGCAATGACTTAGTTGCCAACGTAATATTATTCCAAAATGTCACACTCATTTACACTATTTCTTCAGACACTGGAATTTCGAGGATTAGAAAGTAGAGTTTACATTAGTGCTTGTCAAACCAAGGTTGAACGCTACAAGTAGACATGTATTTGCTTGATTTATCCGTAATACCTCATCTAAAATCATGCTTTTATTTCGAAGGAAATTTCGTATTCCAACAGTGCAGGAAGTCAAATGAATACGGAGTAAATTTTTATTAATACGAATTCTTTTCTTGTCATTAATCTCATAAACCTCAATCGGTTCAATTTCACTAGATAAGAGATGATTGCTTGGTGATGAAATTCAAGACGTTCACCCGATAGCTCAAGTGATCTCAAAAGTGTATTAAAGTGGCCTCTAAGTGAATATTTATTTATTTATATCAAATGGCAGATGTTTTGATAGTTATCATTAGCGCTTTAGCTGACTTCAGGCTTCACAGAGGGGAGGGGGAACATCGAAGTGAGAAAAATTCGAGAGTGGAGGGGGAATAGAAGAGGAATTCACAGATGTAAAAGAGACAAACAGACACAAAGGCAGAGAAAAGGTAAGATGGGTATAGTGGAAGTGGTGGAATATGACATACAGCGGGATCATGGTAGTTTGAAGTCGGAAATCAACTGCCGGTTTATAGACTTTTTTGCCATGTGAGTATACGTTGCCCAGGGTGCACCATGTGGAAGTAAGCCTATCGCAAATCCCTCTATGTGACTATGAGGTCATTGAGTCGCTCAATTTTCCCCACTGTTATTATCAATCTGATTATTGATATGGTGGTTATCTCTAACATATTAATATGCATTTCACTTGACATCATTGACGCTAACAGTACCGACTGGATTTGATTGGCGTCAGGCATTTCTAAATCCGCTCATCCTACAATCAGGTGCATTTTAAAGTACCCTTATTCTTGTTAGCTGCTTGAACACTTTGTAATCTTAATCGTCTTTAGACATTAATAAAAACCCCAGTGGGTGATATTTTGACAAGTTATTGTGTGCACAAAAGCGACTGAAATAAATGGCAAGTATCTTTGATGCACTCACAGTCTTAACTGCACCCAAAAAATTTGGATCAAATCTACTTTTCAATTAGTCAGATGGAGCACAATTAAATTAATTCTAATTTGTCAACTATTTATTTCCACGTTACGTCAAGACAAATTATTCATTTTGTGAAAAATCGACAAATTCTGCTTGCTAAATTAGAGACCAAAATTTGTGTTTTGTTATTTATAGAAAAGTAACATTTAGTTAATTTTTCGAAGTTTCCGAATGAATGTAAAGTAGTGTGGTTTTGGAAGCATTGGAATTATTCAGTGAGAAAAAAACGCTAAAATAGCTTATCTAATGATGAAAAAACTGTATTCAACTTAGACACAACTAAGTTGATTCTAATGTATGTTTTCTTGCACTAATAAAAGTGGCATTTCAGACGGAAGAATTTCTGTCACGGCTATTTGCAACAGCGTGACCGTTTGACCGGTTTTATAGCTGCTGTTGCTGCTGCTATTATGGTACCTGTCCAACATTTCAGAGTTCACCGACTTCACACAATAAACTCTGCAGTCTGTAGGTGTGAGCAGTTTTTATTTTCATAATTTCAGGCCATTAGGGCTTCTTTTATTGCCACTGGATACGGTCTACTGAATTCCACTTAATTTGCACTTACTTCTTATAAGTTTTTTGGAGCTATCGCTTTGGAGCACATTAGAGAGGCATTTGTAAGCTTGTTTTTGAGCGTATAAATGTCAGAAATCAACACCCCTCCCCAGCCTTCTTTAGCTGGCTGTATTAATTTCATGAGGAGACAACTAAGTGGTGAAAGTAGCATTTAAGCCAGCATGATGTCTCATTTTAATCAGATGGGATTTCTGCCATCAGATAATTCAATCCAATCGCAAAAACAGTTTCTTACGCTTATAAATACATTAATTTACTAATTCAATTTAAATCAACATTGCATGAATATGGGTTTCTACGGGAAGTCATGCCTGACAAAGATTTTAATTTGTACAAATTGGTGCGATGACAACGAAAATGGATTGATTTAATTGGTTTGTAGCACATTAACTTATAAGAAGAATATTAGTTATGACAACTTGAGGTAAATTATAAGGTGCACGCAAAAGTATTGTGACAGGAAGCGGGCTGAGCATGCAGCCTAGCAAAGCTGGCACGACTGTGTGTACCTGAAATATCGACCTGTTTTTGAACGCCCCATTGCTATAATCGGATTAAGCACGTATGTGCGCACAGGCTAATTGACGGCAACTTGCTTAGGCACATGCGGCAAATATGCACGCCCGCTAATTTAGCCTATGAGGACGGGCGTTAGGCAAAGAGCGCGTGCACCCGTACGCCCGGGCGCGTCGGATGAATGACAGAATGTGCAGCAGATCCTGCATGCATCACGTGCTCACATTCTACCAACCAGCCACGCACGCACTCACTCCACCTTCTGCTCACTTTGCTTCGATCCGTGAACAGCAACTATAACCACCTAATCGACACAATATTAAAAATTTGAATCATCATCATCATCATTGTTTCTGAGCTTGTGTGAGCAAGTTTTTGAGCGGTTGAGAAAATTATGTAGCTCTCGATAAAAGTCGTAAATAACTGCATAAGACCATATAATTGCATAATCAAATCAGAACCAGCAGTAATCTCGTATTAACTTTAAATTAAATCCAAGAATTCCTAATTTAATCTAGTGGCTTAAATTGAAATTATGGTTAAAATAAGCAGTTTTTAATTATTTACACAGAAAAACAACGAGTATTGAAAAGTATTATTCTAAATTAACGAATATATATCGTGCGCAAATCACAACACCAATGCAGGATAATTAAGTTCAACTAAACAGTATTCTTGTTAGACTTGAAAAAAGGTGCTAAACTTATTACACTAATATAATGCATTGGTGGCTAATGATAAATATATCACAAAGCCTGCCATTTGAAATAATAATAATAATATTTTAGTACACCAATTATATGCTTGCAAAATCAATATATTCATATTATTGATAGTTCTTCGTACATTTATGTGGGTTTTGAGAACCGTGGCCGATAAGGGAGTTGACCAATCGGCTGGCAAATTAATGAGCGATGTAGCACTAACGGAAGTTGCGTAAATTATTTCATTGTCCGAATTGGTCTCATTCAAATTAGTCCACTTAGTTATTATTACATTACGAACGCATTTATTTTTGATCATCTTATAGAAGAGACGAGATTTGGCATAACCAGAGTGAACTTTTCTTTTCTTTTCAATTATAAGCATACAATTTTCAAGGTGATGGACTCAAGCACTCTTAAGAAAAAACTCAGTGGGGGGAACTGCGCCTGCACAAAATTTGGCACAATTTCTGCACCCCCCTACCCCCTTTAACTCATCGACCCATTTCGTACAGGCAATCTCGCAAGCACAAATCGCATATAATAATATAATTATAGTTACGGCACGGTCGCACGCGTATAGGGGAGCTGAGCTTCATTTATTGGCTAACGGGTGTGCGCTTTACATGAAGGCACGAGGCGTTAGCCAATGCCTTATTGTTTGCACCTTTACGTAAGTTGGACCGAGTCACACAGCCGCACTCGATTAGGACGCGTTTTACCTAAGATTATATGCGTCTGTGAAACTAGAATCTTTTAGGTGTGAGCATGATACATGACCAGGAGAGCAAAAGATGGAACGAAAAATTTTTTTTGCAAGCTTGAGCATGCACACACACACGCACACACAGAGAGCTAAGAGCTCACATCAACAGCTCATGATAATTGACAGCACAGGGTTGCCGCCCTGTGACCAAAATTATTACACAATTTTGTGATGAGAGTAAGTGGAGTAAGCGGAGTAAAAGTCATATTTTATGTGGATCGTGAAATGCTTGAGAAACAAATGCCCGAAATTTCTGTGTGTGTGTGTGTATGTGTTAGATAAAGTGCTCTGGAGTTTCGTAAATGTAAAATTTGATCAAAAGTCTGCGTCAACGTCAAGAACTACTTTTTGTGGTAGACAACTGTTCAAAAGGGTATCAGTGGGTATCAGCTGGAAGTCATTTGATACACTTAAAAATTTCCTTTATGACTTGGCTGTCTTGAGTGCTATATAATTATCCAAAATACTTTTACTTAGCTTGCTACTATTTTAATAATTTTATCAATATTAGATTAATGCACGCAGTATCCCTCCGCCAACCTCTCTTTCCTCCATAGTAATTTAACTCATGGCATACCTTCCAGTTATGTGGAACTCCAAATTGGTTGCTGGGCAAATTGTTTTTACGACTAAACCAGTTACAACGCATGTTTGGCCTTCTACGCACTAATCGTCGTGCCAGTTTTACAAAGAACAACCAGTCGATGGACAGAATTAAAGCTCCAAAATCACTATATTTCTGATTCGGGGACAGGGTCAGAGACTGGGTTGAAACTGCAATGCACTCAAATGTCTGTTATTTTAAATAAAACTTTTCGACAATGGGAAGGAGGGAGGGTTAATTAACTTTTCAATTTAATATGTCTTACATTTATAAAATCTAGTTGCTTCACCAGCCTCTTTATTCTTCACTTTGATAAAACCATCAAATCCACCCTTAACTCACTGGAGGAAGGCAAATCGGACAACTTCGGTTAGAGCTTCATTTCTTCAATTTCTTAAGAGTTAATGGCTGGTCGTTACCTTTCAAAATATAAATGGGGGATATTGCATTCAAAAATCGATATTGAAAAGACAAGCGTTTGCACTCTTTCGACTTTTCTTACGCTCGGATTCACTATTCAAATAAAATTAATCCATTTGTAAAATAGATTCAGAATTACGAAACCATTTCACTCACTGGATACCCATTGACGGAGTTTAAACCAAGGTCATTGACTTCCCTGAATAAATCGATTTAATTTTCTCAAAAAAAATACTTCTTAATTTACACAATTGAGGATCGAACCATTTTATTTCATCTTTTATAGTTGATATCAAATTCGTGATAATTTCTGTGGAGAATATTGTAATTTCATTTTTTATTCTAATTAATAAAATAGATACATTCGGCAGTACAAATCGCCCCCCCCCCCCTCCCCAGTATTGTCGAGTCCAAATATGGTCCAGTCATAGTCTCACCGTGACTGGATCGATTTCGATTTAAGTGAAAAAAGTTAACGAAGGTTTCATCAAGTCTCATTTCAATAAACTAAATCCCATTATAAAGAGCCTACTTAAGCATTAATTCACCTGTCATGTCATTTGCCTATTTTCTCAAAGGTGGGTGTTTTGTTATCTATGTTGCGCAGAAACTTCTATTCCTGAGTGCTGTGTGATTGATTAGCACTTCACAGTGGTGCCGAGTGTATGATTTGCTTCGGTCTTTCCC
>UZAE01012377.1:0-20436 GCA_900617975.1 Rodentolepis nana
CTGGCAGTTGACCTCTGACTTCAAAATGTCATCACCCCACTGTATTTCATATTCCACCAATAACACAGTACTCAGCTTACCTTTTCTCTGCCTTTTTGTCTGTCTGTCTCTGTCACATCTGTGAATCATTATTCTGTCCCCCTCTCAACCTGTTGTCACTTTGATGTTCCTCCTCCTCTCTATGAAGCCCGAAGTCAGCAAAATGGTTAATGATAACTGTCAAAACGCCTGTCATTTGAAATAAATGAATAAATAGAACCTCACCTTTTTCTTCTCCACTTTTTGTAACTTTGATGTTTCTCCACTCTTTGAAGCTCGAAGTCAACTAAAAGGCTAATGATGACTATCATAAAGCCTACCATTTGAGATCAATAATAAATAAATATTTGATTCACAGATTACGTTCGTTTGAGCTAATTATAACCAGTGATAGGGCAAAGTAATGGGGGGATTGTAAACTGGCAAAATGGATACACAGCTTCGTTATCCATGAATTGAAGTAGAGAAGAGGTCTATTTTTGCATGCAATTAAAGATTATCTACTATTTATTTCCCAGAATTGCATTTTTTGTCATTCAACAATGAGTCTCTATAATTGTAATTGTTTCAAATTCACCATTCAGGTAATTATCAAATTGCAGAACTGAAATAAGTTTAATCCGAGCATAGAATCAGTCTACATGGGTTTGAGGACACAAATTACTTTTTTGCAATCACTTCGGATAAACACACAAATGAAGCAAATTCACGGTGAATACAAAAACGCCGATGCTTTCATTATTTCTAACTTTAACGATCACAATCTTCTTAATAACAGTAGATAGGCATCTCGATAACCTAGAAAGTTTAAACTTTCAAATGGACTTCTGGTTCGATGATAACGAAATCAAGGTAACTACACCAAGGCAACGTCATAAGAGATTACCAGCGACTTTTTTGACCATGAATATATAGCAAATGCTGTTAACCGCTGTTTTTCAATGAGTATATCTTCAATTGTACCCTGTAGTGGATTAGCTACCTAACGAAACCTGACTAAGCTCAGAAATCTCTGCGAGAGATTCTCCTACATCTAGCTTGACTCCCAGAACTAGATAAGCTATATCCCAGCTATAGAGAAAACAGACGTATCGCACGGAACATGGTTATTCAGTAAATGTAATGTGGGCAAAGTACACACTCAGGGAGCTTAGTCATAATAAGCATGGCGAATTAGGTTAAACAAGCGGAGGCTTCTGATTGGCCACGGGTTGTACGGCTGCACCTCCCCATTCCTAGAGTACGTGCATGCGATGAATCGTTAGGCGATGATGTGTCCCACAAACTGCGCTTGAAAATAGATTCTGAATGATGGAAAAGTATACTTGAATGACAATGAAGTGACTTTAACCATCAGCATGGTATCATCCTAATGATTGGTAGTTAATTTGATAACTTTTCGAACTCAGCGAAATTCGTTTATTGATTTTTGTTCAAAGAAGACGCAGAAACGAGGAAGGAGATTACTCTGATTCAAGTCCCTAAACTCACGCATAAAATACTAAGTTTAGACACAGGGACATTGAAACATTCAACCCTTTAAATAACTCTGCCAAGTTATCGACTTACTAAGAGGTTCGGATTGTAGTTTTTTCACGTGAAAAGGTGGTTATAAAGTAATCTTGAAGCATGTGCTCAAACAGGGGGGGGGGGGATCGTTAAGTACCTTCATGCCAAACTGGACGCAGGAAGTTCAGTTATGGGTTTTCACGAGATTCACTAAACTTCATGAAATGCAATTCAGGCAACCTCAAATTTCAACTCATCTCATTTTAAATGCATGTTCCTCACCTTCGTTGAATTACAATTTATTGAACTTTTTAAGAAGGGAGATATCTCCTTACCTTTCAGAAGTGGAGAAAAAATTGTATTTCGTTTGAATATCTAAATAATAAATATATTTTATTTTAAAAGTTGTCGGCATTTTAACACTTGAATATCTCTTTATATCAAATTGCCGGCGTTTTGATAGTTATCATTAGCCCATTAGTTGACTTCGGACCTTCACAGAGAGGAGGAACAACAAAGTGAGAAAAATTCATGAGTGGGAACAAAAGAGTGATACACGGATGTAAAGGAGACAGACAGACACAAAGGCAGAGAAAAGATAAGATGAGTACTGTGAAAGTGGTGGAATATGACATAGAGTGGGTATATGGGAGTTTGAAGTGAGAAGTCAACTGCCAGTTAATAGACATTTTTTGCCATATGAGTATACATTTCCAGGTTGCACCAGGTGGAGGTGGGTTTTTCGCACATCCTACTATTGAATCTAATAAATCTACATGTTGCTAATAAACAACAACCCAATATTGACCTAGTTTATTCATTAAACTTTTAGAGCTTCTATTGTCTGTAACTACTAGTTGGCATTACGGTATTAAAAACCCACATTTTATTGGGAAAAAGATTCACTACTTAACTATTTCAATTAAGCCCAAATTTTAGGTTATAAAAAGACAAATCTAATGAGATTTACTTAATTAATTATTATTGATGTATTTTTTCATCTTTCCTGGTTCTTGCAGCCTACTTTTGTAAGGAGTGCAACTGCACAGGCAAGATTTTCAGGTCAACCCTATGTGATTTAGCGTCAAATTTAACTGCTAGCTCTGCTCTATTTAATCAACATGCTCTAACAAAATTTACATTCGTGGGCATGCCATATTTACAAAAATCATACACGGGTCAAATGTCTATTCTTCGGGTCAGTCCCTAAATCAATAACCTCCAAAAATTAGGTTCAAGTGGTGAACTCTTTGCGTCTAGACTCTTAAGGTGTAATAGCTGTAATAACTTGCGTAATGGTGGCCAATATGTTATTTTTTAGAAATGATTTTAGCAGTTGTTATAATTAGCAGCCAGGGGTGGGCCATAGACTTACCTGCACGTGATGCACCCTTGGCAGAGTACACTCATACAGCAAAAAGTCTATAAACTGGCAGTTGACTTCTCACTTCAAACTACAATGACCCCACTGTATGTCATATTCCACCACCACCACAGTACTCACCTTACCTTTTTCTCTACCTTTGTGTCACTTCACAGTACTCACCTCACCTTTCATCTACCTTTGTGTCTTACACAGTACTCATCTTACCTTTTTCTCTACCTTTGTGTCTGCCTGCACACTGTATGTCTTATTCGATCACTTCCACCATACTTATCCCTACTTTTTCTCTGCCTTTGTATCTGTTTACCTACCTTTTCTCTGCCTTTGTGTCTGTCTGTCTCTTTTACCAAGACCCCACCGCATTTCATATTCGACTAAGTAAACAGTCCAAGACCCCACCGCATTTCATATTCGACTAAGTAAACAGTACTCACCTTTTTTCTACCTTTGTGTCTGCCTGTCTCTTTTATCCCTTTTTCTCTACCTTTGTGTCTGTCTGCCTCTTTTTCTCATATTGCCTTTTCTCTGCCTTTGTGTCTGTCTGTCTCTTTTACATACTTTTTCTCTACCTTTGTGTCTGTCTATCTCTTTTACATCCTGAATCATTATTCTGTCCCCCTCTCGACTTTTTGCCAATTTTTGAATATTCCTTCTGCTCCCCCTCTCGATTTTTTTTCACTTTGCTGTTCCTCCCCTCTATGAAGCCCGAAGTCAGCTAAAGGGTTAATGATAATTATCAAAACCTCTGCTATTTGATATAAATAAATAATTACCAGCCAAGTCGTGATACTTTTTGCAAAAAAAATACGAAAGCCAAGAGAGTTCGATTAAGTCTACGTCTAGTAGAGCTATAGCCAGAGTGCGGTTTACTGGCTAATTTAATTGACCAATCACCTCGTGCAAACTGTAGGGAATACTAAAAGCGAGTTTTGGTTTGCAAAGTGGTGATAACATCGACCTAACAGAGAGAGCATGTGTCCTCGAGTGTCTGTAACGCGTGTAGAACATTTTTCAGCTGCTCATAGACTCTTTAACCCCAAACTCAGTAAAGAGGAGAATGAGGACATTTTTGGGAAATGTGCAGGAGAAAATGGCCACGGACATAACTTTCAGTTGGAGGTGACTGTGTGTGGAGAAGTTGACCCTATAACTGGAATGGTTATTAATTTGAACACTCTGAAAAGAATTATCGACACCTTTGTTATGACACCCCTTGATCATAAGAATGTGGACAAGGATGTGGATTACTTTCGGGATAACGGAGTGGTCAGTACATCGGAGAATATTGTCGTCTTTATTTGGAAGAGTCTTCGACCCCATATCGATTTAAAATTGGATTTGGAAGTAAAACTGCATGAGACTTGTAAAAATATATTTACTTATCGCGGTGATTAAAATTCCTTACATGGCACTTGTCCATAATTTTTATTGTATTAAAATGGTACTTCTTTTTGTGGTTTTCAAAATAAATTTTAGTTCAAGTGATTTATTGAATTTCTGTTTATTCAACTATTAATACGTGATTATTAAGAAGTAAGCGCCTATCCTTTAGGCGAATAAGTGGAAGAAATGTATGACGAGGAGAAAGGGTATTGCTTGGGATTTTTTGCGAAATTTTTAATTAATTCGTTCTCTACTTTGGAGTTAATCATGGTGTTTGTAGCCTTGAAAGTAGAATGACAGTATTTTTTAATGACCCACCACCAGCACTCGCGACAAAAAGATGGCTTGTGAATTTGATATTATGGCAATAATTTGGTGTATACTGAAAACATTGTAAGGTTCATCGATCCTGTGAAGGAACGATCTTTCAGGTGTCCTGTGTATGAAATTATTGGTCAGTATTGATTCCTTAATCTCCTTACTATTATAGGAATCAAAGCGACAATACAGTACACGCTGATTTATTTGGTAGAGGCGCAATTAAAACTATTGATTTAATACTATTCATTGTTATCAGAGTCTAAGTAAATAGGTTTTTTAGCATAGTCCTTCGAAGGGAGATTTAAAGAAGAAGATGTTGATCTTTCAATGCACCTTAACCAATGTATGTTATACAACCATAAATTCACAAAAGAAATAAAATAACAACGACTATGCCATGGTAACTGGGACGCCTACGGTATTAAACAGGCATTCTAAAATTATTACTCCAGCTCCACTTATTAAAGATCGCCAGCATTCATAAAGTTGAAAGTCGAAATTGAGACTAGTGGCTTCCATTTTGATGAGCCAATAAGTGGATTAAGGTTCAAGAAATGGGTTTAGCATTATTTAGTCAAATAGGGTCAGTCTGAGCAGATGTGGTTATCGTAAATGGACTTTAAGTTTCGTTAAGTGGGAAACTTTGAAAGAGGAAATGGGTAACCCATTTTAGTGTCCCAGTAAAAAACATGGTGAGGTTACTCAAATGGTCAATTCTGTTGTGGTTGGTGAAAAATGTTTTCAACTTTGCTCTTACAAACTTTAGCTTGGTTTAATTGAGAAACTCTTTGTAAATTTGGTAGAAGTTCTATAAATGAGGACTTTTCTTGAATGGGGATTTGTATTTGGATACGTTTTATTTCAGAAAAAGTAATAATCAGTGAAAGCGACTTTTAATGACTTGGATAAATGCAGATATCGATCCAAATATATGACCTCTTCAGTAGAATTATACTTCTATTTCGTAGGATTCCCTGATATGGTTCAATCTAATTCCAATCCAGTCTATGGTACTCGAGTTTCTCCGAGAAAGTTGGTTATTTAACCTATTTGACCAATTTCGATATTACTTCATGTTTTCCACAAAATTTATTGTGTATCCGTTGTGTAAAATGTAAATATTTATTCGCCCATTTTTTTCTCTTATTAGTTTTCACTTTCGGTCACTAACACCTTTGTAAGAAAATGTACTTTTACTCAACTGCGTTTATAAAATGACGGCACAATAGTACCTTTTTTAACTAACGCGTAAGTCTGTCGGCTTGGAATTTTGTCCAAAAAGTGTATCAAGGAGTCGCTTTCCTAAAACACGTTGCCGGAAATAATTTTAACATAAAGTGGAATTTTCGAACCTCAAATATGTGGACACTACCCAACTATCCGTTAGAGACTGATAAGTATTCTTGAACTTGCTATTTCTATTTTAGATTTCTATTGAAGAGGAAAAGTCTCATTTTAAATGTAAATGGGGTGTGCGATAGACTTGCCTCTATGTGGTGCACTCTGGGCAACGTACATTCATACGGCAAAAAAGTCTATTAACCGGCAGTTGACTTCTGACTTTGAACTATCATCACCCCATTGCATGTCATAGTTGACTACTTCCACAGTACTCACCTCACCTTTTTCCTACTTTTGTGTCTGTCTCTTTCTCATCTTTGAAATACTCTACTGTTCCCCCTCCCCTGTCGACTTTTTTTTCAATTTGATGTACCTTCCTCTCTGTGGAGCCTGAAGTCACCTAAAAGGCTAATGATAACTATCAAAACGCCTACCATTTAAAAAATTTAAATGTAAATACTGGTTAGAGGGTCATCCAAGCTTAGAAATATTTGGTAAATATACTCTAACAATTTTTCTCTGAATCGGATAAGTTTGGGGACTGTTCTGAGCTCCTTGGCTATTGGTACCTCTGGTAGCTACTTTTCCTGGTTTAGTTTAAAAAATAATGTCTGAGATCCGGGAGTCTATCCCGCGTAAAACTCCGTAAATTCTTTGTGATTAGAACTTGACGTACCTAGTTCCACCTTGCATAAGGAATTAGCTACTTTCGAGGAACAAACTGGGATTTTTTAAGTCGTAACATAAGTAATTATCTGTTTTAACAAAACAATGAATTCCTTTGTTATTGTCACCATGTTAACAAAGGACTTCAATGTACTTCGATCTAGTCAGATCGAGTTATTTCAAAGGCACTATTGCGGAGGAAAATAGTTTTTGCGATCATTAAAATCAGTGCGAATTTCGAAACTTCAGATTTATCACACGCTGAAACTTAAAAATAGATGAAATTAAAACCATTCCTAAAAGCTAATTAGACCATAATTCATAACCACTAAAATAAAATACTTGGTGCACATAGCGTAAACTAAATCTTAATTTAAAAATAGAGAGTTGGAACTAATGGTTATAAGTAGTTAAATGATCCATATATTAACTCCTAATTACTGAAAGGCTTTTTAAAATAGCAAATGAGGGCGTATTTAAGATATTTTTTAAATATGAAGAGCTAAAATATTGCCAATCGTTAAGAGACCTTATGAAAATACAATATTGCAATTGATCGGTGATCATGAGTAAAAATTAACCGAATCGAGACACTAAAGAATCTGGCACGAATCGGTATTTTGCTGGTCATATTAAATAAGTTCATTAAATTGTCATGTCTGTTGGACACGTCATCGCATGCACGCACGCCAGGATGGGGAGGTGCGGCCGCACAACTCTCTGTGCAGCAGCCGTGCAACCAGTGGCAAATCAGAAGCCTCTGTTTAACCTAATTCGCCATGCTAATTATGACTAAGCTACCTGAGTGTGCACTTACCCATATTATACTTACTGGGCGAGCGCCGTGGTAGCTCAGTTGGGAGAGCGTTAGACTGAAGATCTAAAGGTCCCTGGTTCGATCCCGGGTCACGGCACGGCTCGCTTTTGGGGTGTGCGATAGACTTACCTCCACGTGGTGCACCCTGGGCAACGTATACTCATACGGCAAAAAAGTCTATTACCTGGCAGTTGACTTCAAACTACCATGACTCCACTGTATGTCGTATTCGACTACCTTCACAGTACTCATCCCACCTTTTTTTCCACCTTATCTACCTTTGTCTTTAATACACTATTCTGTCCCCCCCCTCTTGAATTTTTTACACTTTGATGTTCCTTCCACTCTGTGAAGACTGAAGTCAACTAAAGGGCTAATAATAACAATCAAAATGCCTGCCATTTGACATAATAATAATCTACCATCACCTCACTATATGTCATATTAGACTACTTTCATAGTACTCATCCCACCTTTTTCCACCTTATCTACTTTCGTCTTTGAAACACTACTGTTCCCCCTCCCCTCTCGACTTTTTTCAATTTGATGTACCTTCCTCTCTGTGAAGCTTGAAATCAACTAAAGGTCTAATGATAACCATCAAGACGCCTGCCATTTGATATAATAATAATAATAATAATTTACTGGATAAACATGTTCCGTGCGATACGTCTGTTTCCTCTATAGCTGGGAAATAGATTATCTGGTTCTGGGAGTCAAGCTTGATGTAGGAGAATCTTCCAAACAGATTTCTGAGTCAGTCAGGTTTTTCTAGAGTGGCAATCCGCTACATCAGTAACACATGTTAATATTGTGACTAGACTTATATTGTAAGTTTTTGGGATGCGCGATGGACTTGCCTCCACCTGGTGCACCCTGCCTACAAAACGGCAGTTGACTTCTCACTTTAAACTACCATGGACCCACTATCTATCATATTCCATCACTTCCACGGTACCCACCTTACCTATTTCTCTACCTTTGTGTTTGTCTGTCTGTCTCTTTTACACCCGTGAACCATTCTTCTGTACCCCTCTCCCTCGACTTTTTGTGACTCTTTGATGTTCCTCCTCCTCTGTGAAGCCATAAGTCAGCTAAATGGCTAATGATAACTATCATAAAGCCTGCCATTCGCCATAAATAAATTTTACAGGTTTAATTTTTTACTGGCCTCCATTTTAATTGATTTATGACATTACCCTTTTTTTATATTTTCTCAATGACTAACCATTCTTAGTGTTGGTTTGGAAACTAATCAATATGATAATAAATTTTTATATTAAGGAATGTTTGATTATTTTATTTTGATGATTTTAATAATTTAAATTTCCTTTGATATCGACCTTTGTTTCGTTAAGCATCTTCTTCATCAGTCTCTAACTCTTCACTCTCTTCCTCATTACTTTCTCGAGACGATTTTTCAGTTTCTTCTTCCATGATTTTTGCGTGAGCGGCTTTCCACTCTTCCTCCTCCTCTGGAGTTGGATCTATTGCTTCCTGAAGCTCCACGTCTGGATCTTCAAATTCATCAGCTATGGAATAGGGAAGGACCCGATATCGTGTATTGACACTCTGTTCGTATTTCTGTCCCCAGCCAACATAAACGTTCCACCAGCCCATGTCGGCACTGAAATGAGATTAGGAATTTGTCTAATCTATCCAACTGACTTGCATTTGGAACAGGACAAAAGCACACCTTTAGCAGAAAATGTTCTGCTCACGAGAATACAAGTGAACTGATAAAATACATCTTGTAAGGTTCATTGAAGCAATTTCGAAGTTTCGGAATTTTCCGAAAACACGAAATTGGGTCACATTTGTTATATATTATTGAAAATTTAAACCAATGTTTAAAAGAGTAAATAGGTACGCTTTTAAATGTTAATTGGTATTCGAGAATGAAACTACTAAATGTGAAATAACGTTTAAGTAGAATGCATGAACTCACTTAACAAGGATAGAACCGAATTTGGGGGTTTTTTGTTTTGTGCAACTAAAAAAGGTATCGATCTACTAAACGATGACATAAAAATTCCAACATTATACGTCATGGCAGCAGCTTTAGCATGAATACTTCGCTTGAACCACATAATTCTTTTAGATTCGCCAAGAAAGGTTTTATTTGCGAATTTTTACTGATGTTCCTCTACCAATGTGGCTCACTAAATAACTGTAAATATGGAAAAAATTTTAGACCCATCTATCTCACCTTAACCTTTTTTACTTATCTAACATTTAATTTCAAACTTATATCAAAAAGGAACATTATGACTGTTGCTTGAGAAGAGAAAACAATATGCTACCTCACTATGCACCCTCGTCTGGATGGATTCAAGGACTTTCATAAAAATGTACCACCTATCGGAAATGGAAATTGAACTGGCCTCTTCACTGTTGAAGACATTGGACAACACATGCCACCTATACTTCCCGAGCCTTCTAGCAAAGTACCTATAATACTTGACTTGAGTAGAGAGAAGGTAACAAGCGATGCACTTGGGAGAATCTCCCAGTCAATCACCGCTCATGTTGCCAATCAATATCACTGGAAAGCCATCGATCTCAGCCTACATGACTGTCAACTAATGTTTCACTTTGTGGTCATATTATTCGATTAACTAAGCATATTTCTATGATCAAATAAACTCAGCGAACATGTGAATCATCGATGTGCCATTGATGGTGCAATTTCATCATTCGTTTGTACATTTGACAGGGAGTTAGCATTGACGATTAACATGATTAATGAACTTTACCACAGGTTGGACTGACGTATTTGAGTAGAATTAGGAGAATTGAGCCGTGCATATTGATTATTTCGAAAGCTATGTGTTGACATAGAAAATTATGTCTAGACATGTTCACCTAATCAGATTAGGACAACATCTTACTTTACTGACCTTGAAAATAGAGTTGCATATAACTAAGCATATTGCACCTGTTGTTGGCTATGGTGAAGGCTCCATGCCAGTAATTTGATGCGATCAGAATGGAAGCAGCCCTTGAACCACCAGCACAAAAACGTGTGGACCAGGCAGATGTTCCATCATCAAAATCATCGTCCTCCGAGATCGGACGCAGAAGGGGTGGGGCTGCCTCTGATTCCTCTGAATTCTCGTCATCTTCAGATTTAGCTATTTTCTCAACTACTCTGAAAAGGAGATTCAAAATCCAAGTATATGGTTAATATTGTTATGCATTTCTGTTTCCTTACCATTTAAACTCAAATGGATATTAATCAGTTGGAGCATTTTACGTTGATATTAAAATAAAAGATATTCAATAAAATTGGTTATCTCATTTCCTTTTAATTTAACAACACATAATACTATTGCAATGCTAATAATTTCATCCTGCACATGAACCAATTTGATTACGCTAGTTTAAATGTAATCAGATTATAGCTAGAGGGTTGTTGGCTTCAAATTCCTTTCACAGAATTTCGTGGAAGACACAGTAATTGAGTTATAAAAAATTAATTTCATAATTCACTTTCAATTACACTTACTAGTGCATGTATTATAAATAGGTTAATGTTAATACTAATGAAAATAAGTGATTCTTTGGATGGTATGTACTTTGTATGAATTTAGTTGAAAGTGCGATTATGTGCGGCATCTACATTTGTCTTGAATCAAGACCTCAATTGTACTATTCCCCATTTGTACATGCTTTCTTCTCACTTCATTGATTGTTCATTGCACAGAATATTTAGCTCAGTGTAGGGTCTAAAGTGCTTGTCAACACGTCATCATTTTGAAATGATAAATCAGTATGGCGCTTCGTGGCACACACACACACACATATATATATATATATATATTGCCATTTACATTTACGATTGTGGATTGCACAACGTTAGAATCACTGAACTATGGAATCTAATGTGTGCTCGAACATTCTGGAATTTGCACTGTGCCACAAACGCGTTGGGGGGCAAGTGCGTCGTGAGCACAGAGACCTTTCAGCCAGTCAACGACAATTAATAGTAGTTGCATGTACCTATGCCACACACAATCAGTATGAACGCTATTCACACATTCTGAGTTCTGTCTCCTCCGCATTGTTGAGATTGATTAGCTAATTTCGGGGTGGAATTTCATACTATGGAGTTTTGCCAGAGAGGATCGTCGAGGTTTAGTCGAGGCTTATTTGCGTAGCATTCGTTACAGGGAAATATAAATGAATATCATGAGGATAATACATCGTGTATTTTATTTTATTAAAGTCATAGTGAAGTAGTAGTAAGTGTAGTTCGTAAACCACACAGTCACTAAAGATTTTAAAATAAACAATAATTATAATACATTGGAAAAATTAATATATCAAGAAGACAGGAGATTACTTTTTAAACTTATTATTCACTAGTTTAGTTCAATCATCTTAACCCCCATTACGCACCCAAAATTATAAATGACAATGCCAAAGTGCTGTTAAGATCCGAACTAAATACTAACAATAAAATAGAAAACTTTTTCAATTCACTCTCGCAGTTGATGTGTCTCAAATGGTTAAGCTTTCAAACCTGACTGCGACATAACTCACTTTACCGCCTTTGATTACCAGGGAAAAACTACTTGAAAATAAGTTCACAATTTTTACTTCTAATCTGACGAAGCTTAAATCACATCATTTGGCTCTGTTTGAAGCGAAAAAGTGCCATTTCAAGGTACATTTTTGGCTCAACACCATTTATTTTTTGGATTGACAAATAATCTTCTCCATTTGATAGACTATGTATTCCTAAATTTGGACCGCAGAGTATGACCCAATTAATTTTACTTCTTCAAATACTCGTTTGCTATTGGTTGCTTCAACGAAAACATGGTCCTAATTGTAATTACCAAGACTTAACGAATGCAGTCATTTTTCCATTTTCAACCTTGAGTACATGGGAGTTCGTAGTTTAGTGGGTATGAAAAATGAGTTTAACCGGTGCAGAATTTGAGATTAGTAGGTTAATACTGTGAAGATCTTAATTAGAGGAGGAAAAAGCTAATTTTATGATGAAATGAGCAATTACTTAATCATAATTTTTACATTTACCATGAGCTTAAAGGCTCAGAATTCTTATCATTCGATGCTGGAATTTTTCTTAAATAGTGGTAAATCATTTGCAGAGAGATAATCCAATATTTTTATTGATAACATTGATTATAAGATTGCAAAAGGTGAGCTACTAACTTATTGCCTGGTTTGTAAGTTTCAAGCTTGAGCATGAAGTCTATGCAAACAATATGCATACACTGCTAATAGATCTGAATTTTAATGAACCGAATGTTTAAATTTTGGTTTAAAGTCTACCTTGTGTTTCCTAGTGAACGGATGAACTCCCTATGATGAACCCAGTCATCAAGGCTGAATTCTGACTCATTCAATGGAAATATTGGCACGTAATCAGGATTTTTGATAAGTTTTTCATCAGTATCGAGTTGATAAAAGTCAGTGGGAGAAATGTGAGTTGATGCACTAATTCGAGCTATTTGGGCTCTCAACAGATGTTTTTCTCTAGCACAAAACTGGGAGTCCATTTTGAGTTCAGTTTCCAAATTCCCCGTAAAATATACATGTATATTTCTAGAACGAGAGATCTAAGATATACTTTGCAATCCACAAAAGATAAAACTATACCATCTCAGGCGAAACGTCTGGTAATTTAATCCATTCTCCGTCGATACTGGTACACACAAAGTAAGTATAACTATTGAGGCCTTCGTCAAAAGTCGAGGGTGTTTCTCCAATATCGCCACAATTTTCTGAAACATTTAGAAATTACGTCAATAAGAGCTTACTTTTCTTAAATTTCGTTTCAATTATTATGTAATCTGCAGTCTGGCTAAATATTTTCCCCCAGAACCTGAAGTCACATTTGTCTAAATTCGATATGAGAGCTCCAATTTTGTGCGAGAGAACAATCGTATCTTGTTCCGATAAACCTGAAAACTGTTTACCTGCCAAGATTGCTTTACCAATTCCACAGGTCGAAGCGGTATGGAATTCGGCCAATAAATCACTTAATGTATGTTTTAATGAAGGCGTTATAAGCTAATGCTACGAAGATCAAATTTTATTATACTTGAATTGTATTTTGTATATATTTGAAATAAGATTCTTCTCGCTTTCGCACAATATCCTGTTGATAATTAGATATACATATACAAAAGTTAAGATCATAAGTTTCCTTAAATATAGGTAAACTTTCGTAATCAAAATTTCTTTCTGGAGAGGTCAGAACATATTTTAAAATTTTTAGTAAACGCTCGTAACTGAGACTTATTTTGTATAAATTTTATTACTTTGAAAGAGAGCTTTCATCGGGCACACAAGATAGCATTGCTTTCACATACATGATGTCCATTTTTTCAGAGTGAATAGATACAAATTCGCGCTTAAACATTCATTTATTTATTCAAGGTTTTTGTGCAATAAATTCAAAGTAATTTTATTTTACCGCTTTTATTCAAAAATGAAAGTAAACCTATTAAATATGAAGTATTCTTCGAGATTTATGCACTAAATCATGAATCTGAAAGAGAGCTATCATATTTTACTGAAATGAATGCCAAAATGGTGCTAAACAATAACTTCCATACATTATAACAGGTTAAAACTATAATTAGTTTTATTATATTATAAGTGTGCCTTTCGTTTAAGCCGTTATGACTAGTCGTCTTTGTCTCAAAAGAAAATTTGGTTATGTTTATAAACACACACGTGGCTGAATATCGTGATGATAGCATTATGTTTTGTTTTCTAATAACTGAATGATCTCTCCAACGAACCTTTTACAATACGCAAAAAATTATTTTAAAACAACAAACTAGAAACTGTGCTCTCGTGTATTAAAATTGATTTAGTTGGTTTAATTGACCGTTTAGTTTGTGTCACGTGAACTTTAGAGGTAATAAAGGAAAATTGTGCCATTTTTTGAATTGGTGCCTCAATTTAAATAAGAAAAGTCAACTGTGTTGCAATGACGTTACACAGTTGGCCAGGACACCATAATTTATTAGATTTTAAATCAATTCGAAATAGTAATCATGTTTATTATGATTAAAAGCATACCTAATTATCTCAATCACAAAAAAATTGAGTTTAAAAATGCAACAGTGTTCTTATTGCGAAGAAACAAGATTCTATTAATCTCATATATAAGTGCACATTGAGAACCTGCTGCATATCATTACAATGAATATACCCGCCTCAAAAAATTTTAGACAAATTATGTTTATTCAATATATTGAATACAATTAACACATCTTCTATAGCATAATTAAATTTTTAGGCTAAACGGAGTTGCAATTAAGGTGAAATTAAAAATCTATATGGAAAAAATGAATTTAAATCAATGATATATTACTTAAAAGAGGAACAATTAAAAATACAAAGGATAATTTATTTCTAGCGTTTTAAAACAAATAAATAAAATTTCGATTATCATATGCAATTTTTGTAAGCAATTTGTTGTAGACGCTGGAACTAATACAAAAAGTTATTTTTTACAGACAAAATGCGAAATTTTTAACTTTAAATGTTAATGTCTAAATGTTAATATTTTCCGGAATTTATGTTTGGAAAGATTATATTCACCATTTATAATTATTGACCAATCGAAGCTCTGCAACATCGGAATTTTGTTATCATAGGCTATTATTTTGCCGCCTTCCCTAAAATTTTCTTGTTAGTGCTATTCGTAGTTTCCCTTTTATCTGATCGGATCAATATATTGAATAATGGCGGATTCCGTTCATGGGAAAGGGGATCTGATTAATAGAGGAACTTACAGATTAACACGAAAAATAGGAAGTGGCTCATTTGGGACAATTTATCTTGGAATTAACACAAAAACAGGCGAAGTATGTCTTCAATTCGCTTACTAAATGTGTGTAGGAAGTAGCTGTTAAAGTAGAAACCAATCAAATTAAACACCCTCAATTATTCTATGAAAGTAAATTATATCAAACTTTCAGTGGTGGCACTGGAATTCCTCGCATGAGGTAATACTATTTCTATAATTAACTTGTTTAGGTATTTCGGACGCGAAGGTGATAACTGCTATCTCGTTATCGATCTTCTCGGACCTAGTCTTGAGGATTTATTTTTGTACTGTTCGAGACATTTCACCACAAAAACTGTACTCATGTTAGCAGATCAGATGATATCCCGGGTAGAATTTTTGCACTCTAAATGCTACCTCCATCGTGATATCAAACCCGACAATTTCCTTATGGGGATGGGTCGTCAGTGCAATCGAGTCTTTATAATTGATTTTGGACTTGCAAAGAAATATATGTGTACTAAAGCCAAGAAGCACATCCCTTACAGGTATGCTTCATTTTATTTACCTTCTTTTCAATCCCTCAGAGATAACAAAAACCTGACTGGGACTGCCCGTTATGCGAGTGTGAATACACATCTTGGAATTGAACAATCTCGTCGAGATGATTTAGAGGCTCTGGGTTATGTTTTGATGTATTTCAGTCGCGGCAGCTTGCCTTGGCAAGGTCTAAAGGTTAGTCACAACCTATATTTTATTTAAGATTCATTTAATTCATTTTAGTATATCTTTCAACTGTTTATTCTGCTTGCTTTTCATGTAATATTTAGTTTTGACCCACTAATCTATCTTATTGCGTCATTTTTTTACGTCTGGCCTTCATAGGCAAACACGAAACGTCAGAAGTATGAAAGAATCCGTGATAAGAAAATGGATACACCACCTGAAGTTCTTTGTAAAGGGTTTCCGTCAGAGTTTGCAACTTACCTCAATTATTGCAAAAATTTACGCTTTGATGAGGCCCCCGACTATTGTTACCTTCGTCAACTATTTCGAACTCTCTTTCGTGATTTTGGCCACAAAATGGACTATGTATTTGATTGGCATCTACTCAGACGTCGTTCTTCCGGCAATGGCACTTCTTCAAGTGATGAGGTGACTGTGAGTAATGTCGGTCACAACGTGCTACGTCGACGCGACCCAACAAAACACACCTCTCTTATTCCAGCAAAACTAGGTCGTGTTTCGAATTCTGTAGGTAATCAGCAGCAGCTTAACCACCGTAGTGGTAAAACATCTGGCGATGCCTGGTAAAAGATGGGAAACTTTGAGCCTCATCTCTTCCATTTTAGTTCTTTCTCTTTCAACTTGGAAGAGTTTATCTCTCCCTTATTCCCTCCTAACTTTGCAACACTTTTGTTTGCGAGTTTGTACAGGCCCCATGTTTCCCCTTCCTATTGTCCTTCCCATCTTTAACAGCCTTTATTTGTTCAGGTTAAGTTTCTACCATACTGCTACAGCGCTAGTATACTTTACTATTTTCAATAAATGATCAAATCGATTTGGCCGTCTTTAAGTATCCTACACTTATGCAGTCCCTCTACGCCGTTTGGAGCAACACGATTGTGTGTGTGTGTGTGCAACAACAGCTTTATTAATTAGCATATGATATTGAGTGTGTTTGTGTGCGTATATTATAATTTGTGTTAGCTTTTATTCGAGGATATTCCATCCATCATGCCCTCCTTAGCTGATTGACATGCCTGTTTGCGAGTGAGTGTCTTCTATTCCAGAACACTCTGTGCGCATGGAAAGGGTGCACTGTTTGAGGTTGCTTGATTTGAGATTTAATCCTCCCGCGTTTGAAGCGTTGGTGCTTTTTTTTGCTTCTGCTTTATTTGCCTTCCTTCTAATGTACTTTTTGTTCAAAGTGCAACCATTCATCTCCATTTGTTTTCACGTATTTTTTCCCGCCCTTGTGTCAGATGTGCTGTTTATATTCCTCCTATAAAAATAACGCGCATAAATACTGGTGTTTTAGTTCAGGCGGATCTGTGCGCGCTTGTTTCTACTAATTGATGCTTCCTTTTTGGGATTTTCTCTAATGAATTAGATATTCACTGCAGCCTCCCATTAGTCTAATCTGCCATGAAGTGCAGCTATTTTGACTAATAGTTTGGTGGTATATACTGAAAAAAACTTAAGTAGCGACGCTTCGAATTGACAGATTCGGGTGGATGGTGATTGACCTTTACGTTAAGGTGAATTCCGAAAATATTGCTGTTGGAGATGGGAATACCTCACGTGGTTGAATTTGCATGTCGGATGTTGCAAGTTGCCTAACCGAATACAGAGCGTTCAGGAAACATTTGACAGACATTTAATAGACCTGCAAATTGTACTATCATCAAAGGGCTTTTGTCTAAATGACCTCCATCCCGTTCCGTCCCTTGAACCTGAAGCAAGCTAGTGGGTCTACAAGTGGTTTTAATTCCGCCTATTAATTGGTCGGTCTTGCGTGGCACTATTATGTCTATTAGTATCTCCCTCGACATCACCGAATTCACTTTAGTTAAATGAGTTAAAATCTGAGGAAGTAGGCGGGGGTGGGGTGGTGAGGATTTAGAAGGTTTAACATACATTGGGCGTGGAGCAGTTTCAATAATTGACAAAGAAACACTCTTGGCTTGACTACCGCCATGGCTGACACTTACAAGTAAGCATCTGTTTTTAACCTAAGCCCCTCTTCTAAACGTGGAGAGAGGCCTCATGGCAGTGGTGGAGCATGACATCGGAAAACCATGAACGTTTGGGCAAAAAGGGTCTGAATGACTCGAGATTGTATTTAAACAAATTTTTCCATTACTCCGCGTTTTGTACCTCAGATCCTTGCAAAAGTTCTTCTCATTGGAAAGAAACCAGATTGTTTGTGCTTTAGCAATGAGTTTTACCTTGCTCCGGAAGGCTTGCTATGTGTTAAGTTAACCTCTGCTGTTCTCGAATGAGTAGAAGTATGGAAGGTCTTCATTGAATGCAAGTTTCATGGCAGAAACTGAAGTGATCAATTAACTAGGACTGCAAATAACGAACTCCTATTCTTGGATGCTCTAGTAAGTTTTTCTGCAGCCGATTTTACGAGAAGACTGCTGTGCATACGCGATCAGACCAGACGATCGGCTGTGTTACATGCTTCTAGCCACAGCAGCCTCGTAGCCACCATTACGATTCTCCAGTTCACGGCAGATGCTTTTCATAGTGTTCTGGGAGAACTGAACAGCGAACCTATTGTCCATATTTGAATGGGTGACTAGATTCACCACGATAAAAGTGATTCGCTTCCATGATTCAGGTTGGTCCCACTCATCTTCTGTTCTTGATAATACCTAGCGTATGAAATAAGGAGTGCCTACTCTGTAAAATTGAACCCGAACACCCTCATGAAAAACTAGCATTTCGCTTCAACCTTACTGACTTGAAGTAACCTTGGAGCGATTGGCCATTCGCAGCATATATAATTATTGTCGTTTTTTGTAACTGATAGTGTACTAGTTATTCAGTAGATTCATTTTATTAGAACTACCAATATACCTTATCTCATTCGAAATGGTGTCTCACTACCAGTCAACATAGTCTTTCAGAAAACAAGAATAATTCTGGGGACGACATGGTAAATAGACGCATTAATTTCTTTTTATGAAAGAATTTTTAAATGATAAATTTCTTACTGGGTGTCAACTTTAAAATGGGGAGTTGAGGAAATGATGTAATTATTAAACATTATTGAATTGTCCATACTTTCTTCTGCCATTAAACAGATTGGAAAACGAAGAAAGCCACTCCGCTTTTTTTCATAAAAATCTACATTTGTCGTTACATTGCAATGGTTAAAACCTGGATTTCGTTGTTGTAACCTTGGCACCAAGTTAGTACAAGTGGGGAGTTAAATAGTTGCCACTTTTGTCAAAGACGTTTTGTATGAGGTCACGTTTTCCTCATAATATATGGGAGTGACTCCTGTGAAAAAATACATGTACCAAAAGCAGCGACTACATATGGGTAGGAATTATGGGTGACTATTTTCTTTCGTTGTTCAAATTCTTTTATTATTATTATTATGTCAAATGACAGGCGTTTTGATTGTTTGATAATGTTTTGATTGGGGGGGGGGGGGGGGGGTGGTAACAGAAGAGTGTATCAAAGACGAAGGTAGATAAGGTGGAAAAAAGGTGGGATGACTACTGTGAAAGTAGTCAAATATGACATACAGTGGGGTCATGGTAGTTTGAAGTCAACTGCCATGTAATAGACTTTTTTGCCGTATGAGTATACGTTGCTCAGGGTACACCACGTGGAGGTAAGTCTAACACACACCCCTTGTCCAAATTCTTACCATTTCTAAGAACTGATTATTTGGATCAAATGGTTTTATTGAATGAAGCATTTTGCTGAGTAATTACTTTTGAAAATAAAGCCTATGCAAATCGGTTTATAAGAATACCTCTACCATACATGCTATTGGCACGTTTTGTTTGCATTTGTTTGCCACATCAGCACATGTGCTCAACATTATTATAGAATACATGCTGGTCGAAGTCAATAATTAAAAGAAACACCAAAATGAGTCATATGAAAACCCTCACTCACTGTTGATGGACCCGCAGCACTCCCCTCTGTTGTTGACCTTAAGATGCTTTTTTTCAATAATTCAGATTCTCGGCCTTGTCCTGCGTGAATTTACATCCGTGAAATGCAACTTACAGTCATTCCACCAATCACCTTTTCCCGTCCTTATCCATTGATTGGTTGATGTCTAAATGAAAAGGTTAGGTATCTTCAATAGCCCATTCACATTAATATCAAGATTTTCCTTAAAACAATTAATGCTTTATGGTAGCGTAGTGATAACTCTAAAGCACAGTTTATATTCATTCATTTTTCTTACATTTATTAACCACGCATTTGGGATTAGCTTCAAATTGGTTTTCATTTATTTGACTTGGCATTATACTTAAAGTACACTTTTGCTCTGTAACTAATTACATATTTAATTACTAATGAGCTAAGTTTTTTGTGGGAACATATTTTAGCGCCTAGGCCAGTTTGTTCAAACTCTTCACAAAAAACACACTTTCTGAAATTCAAATTACATTTTTCCCGTCGTATTAAGTAAAGGTTGTTATTGCTATTTTCTTCGACAAA
>UZAE01012377.1:25047-44121 GCA_900617975.1 Rodentolepis nana
TACATCTGTGAATCATTCTTCTGTTCCCCTCTCGACTTTTTCGTTTTGATGTTTCACCTCCCTGTGAAGCCCGAATTCAGCTAAAGGCCATCTGAAATAAATAAATAGATTGTTGCGTAATGTGCAAAAATCCATTATAGTATGCTGACTTTATAAATGAGATTATCTACTGTTGATAGAGTTAATAATATGATAATGATAACTATCAAAATGCATTTGATATAAATAAATGGTGTATTTTTGTTGTAATTAATTTAGCTAATATAACATTGAAACTCAAATAGTAATCACTTCAAAGAATATGGATTATAGGAGGGAATAAAATTAAAGAATTTTTCGTAAAAATGTAGAATTAATAAATTTTTTTAAAATAAACTTTAAATAGCATCCCTGTCCAGTAAGTTGTTCATTTAAGCAAAACGCATGACGGTGTTGAGGATATAAATAGATTTTTAAATAATCGCACCGATAATCTTAAGATCCCAAACAGTATACAAAGAAGCAGATTAACCTTATCTGGGTTCACTTGGAATTGACGACAAAACATTTTATTATTTCAAATGGCGGACGTTTTGATAGCTATCATTAGCTATTTAGCTGACTTCGGACTTCACAGAGGGAGGAACATCAAAGTGAGCAAAATTGGAGAGGTGGAAAAGTAGTGTAATTCACAGATGTAAAAGAGACAGACAGACACGAAGGCAGAGAAAAGGTAAGGTGGGTACTGTTGAAGTGGTCGAATTTGACATACAGTGGGGTGATGGTAGTTAGAAGTCAGAAGTCAACTACCGGTTAATAGACTTTTTGCCTTATGAGTATAAGTTGCCCAAAGTGCACCACGTGGAGGTAAGTCTATCGCACACCCCATGACAAAATATAATCCCCCCCCCCGCCAGCATCCAAGTTGGCTTGAATTGCACTCTTTGGAGAAATCGATATAACCTTTTTTGACTTTTGCTTAAATAACATTACTTGCATTGTTGCAAATTTTTCGACAGTTTTTTTATTACACTTTTGGTTTGGGTTTTTTTTACAGATCATGGTAAGTATCTCCCTTTTGCAAGTGATAGAAAGTGGACAATGCAGGAAAGAAGATATTGTAAATTGCTGACAAAGATTTGATAACAATTGATTGAATTAATTTTTATTAAGTTATCAAGTTAACGGATTATAATTATTTACTTATTTTAATTCCTCTTATCATTCTGTTCAATTCTCGTGAGGTCTTCTTAAATCGTTTCCTAACACTCACCTCTAACGAAGCTACTTTCTTCACTAATTAAACAGAACCTTCCATTTGGCCATCTTTTTCCTGAATTCGTGTTTTCAATCATTTAGTCCACCGGATATGCACCGACCTATATCTTTTGCAACTTTCAGCCCGATGTTCCAACCAGAAAAGGGAAAATTACAAATTGTCGGTGTTATTACAGTGCAACTCGAACAGGAATCTCGATATTAAGTTTTTCAAGGATAAATTAGTAATAATTATACTTTTTACCTTGACACCATCTCTTTTTAATCGAGCCCTCCTCATGGGCAATTTTTTTTGGGATTGCTCGAATTCGCTCTGTCTACTCCGTATTTCTTCTTGGCAACTTATACTTTACTTCGGGGTGTGGGATAGACTTATCTCCTCGTGGTGCACCCTAGGCAACGTATAATCATACGCAAAAAATTCTATTAACCGGCATTTGATTTCTCACTTCAAACAACCACCACCCCACTGTATGTCATATTCGTCCCCTACTACAGTACTCAACTTACCCTTTCTGAGCCCTTGTGTCTGTCTGATTTTTTTGCATCTGTGAATCACTCTTCTATTCCCCCTCCCGAATTCTTCTCACTTTCATGTTCCTCCACCCCTCTGTGAAGCTTGAAGTCAACTAAAGGGCTAATGATAGCTATCAAAACGCCTGCCATTTGTTATAAATAAATACTTTACTTCGGAGACCATTGGGGTAATTCAGGCAGCTTCAATCTTCTTCTTCTACTTCTTCCCATTAGTAGCTACGTAACGGACTTTTCACGAGTCTTGGTTGAACAGCCGTACTGAAGCTTATGAGTACTGCTTTCATCTTATTCATCTTTTTTTCTTATGATGTGTTCTTTATCTTTCTCATGGTCCATGTCCTCGGATTCTGGTACCTGAAGGAAAACACTGTACTTCAGGAGCAAGATCTCAATTCACTATCCTTCCGATAGCATTCGCTTTCAATACTCGCTTCGTTTCAACCATAATCTCAAAAACCAGTTCAGGACGCTGCTTCATATCCTCTCGTTATTTCGTCTCCTTATAGTAACACGTTTATGGAGATTACTTCATGGATTTGGGGTGTGCGATAGACTTACCTCCACGTGGTGCACCCTGGGCAACGTTTACTCATGCGGCAAAAAAGTCTATTAACTGGCAGTTGACTTCTGACTTCAAACTACCCTCACCCCACAGTACTTACCTCACCTTTTTCAACCTTTGTGTCTCTCTTTTACATCTTTAAAACACTCTTCTGTCCCCTCCCCTCTCGAAATTTTTTTCCACATTGATATTTCTTCTTTTCTGTGAGGCCTGAAGTCACCTAAAGGGCTAATGTAATTATCAAAATGCCTGCCATTTGTTATAAATTTCATGGATTTCCATTCCGCTTCATGATTTTCTTCAAGATGACTATTGGTTTCATCACCTGACTGGACGCTTGGACAAAAAAATGAGGCAAGGTATAAATAATTAAATAGATGGAGTTTTAAGTAAAGTAAAACTTTCCGAAACACGTTTTCATTAGAAGTTCGATTTGCGTAATTGTATTAACCAGAGTTCACACTTGGTGTCCAACGTTCTGATTTCCTAAAACTTTTTGGGAATTTTACTCGGAAGGTTAAAAAGCACTACTGATGTGGCAAGAATGTCATGCAGTCTTCATCGTGTACTTGGGCGAGTGGAAGTCAATTGAAGAAATTTCAAAGTTCCGATGACTTTTCAACAAATAATACAAGTTGAATCGAGATAATTTCGTTGAAAGTGAGATTCGTAACAATCACAGGATGAATGAAACTTTTGAACTGTTCATTTACATGTGTTCCTAACCTCCACAATAACCGTTTTATTTTACGAACACTGGGATATCTCTGAGATTGATTCGGCCTGCATCCTCACCCCTTCCAAAATATTTGACAAAATCTGATCTGCTTTAGGATCATAGCGAAATTTATTAACTTGTCAAGTTAAGGAAGTTTCCAAAATTTCAGGTATTATGTTCATAAATTTATAAAATCGTAATTATAGAATCATAGGTTTATTTTCTGCCATTTCTTCAGAAAACATTCATTCCTCTTCAGGAAAAACCAAAAAATCACCAATGTGCAATGAGGGTTCAATAAATATTCAAATTTAGAGCTCTTATTACCTTTTATCATCAATTATTACGGTCTATAAGCCAACATCCCAGCAATGAAGAGTTATACTTTTCACCTACAAAATATTTTTTCTGCAGTTCATATACGCTCTTATAGAAGGATAAGCGTTACTTCTAATAGGAATAGGAAAAAGCCATTAAACATCAATTTTATCAAATGAAAGAGATTGAATAATTATTCATAATTGCATCTCTCCCTTGACAGTATTAAATCGCCGAGCACAGGTGCACAGTTTAAAACATTGGAGGTGCATAAAACTCTATAATAATGTTATCGATCGATGAGCAAACCCTTTGATTATTCAATTCGAATGAATTAAATGGCTCTTTTACTTCTCCTATTGAAGCTGAGTCTGGATATGCCTTCATTTTCACAAATTATGAATAAGGATAGGTAAAATACTAGACATCGTGACATCATTTCAATCCAGACAATTAGAGCAATTATCGTCACACTCCTACGGGATTTAAAATTTTGATCGTAATAAGAAAGTGAGCAATCATATTACCTTCCCTAATATTATTTTATATCACAACTTAACTGTGATGGGAGATTTTAAATCTTAGAAAGACGAGGCAAGTCTCCCAATAATTGAATTAGAAGATTAGGCAAAATTAGCCAAACGTCAGTATATGGATCAGCTTATTTGAAAGCGCATTATTTTCCATGGCAGCACAAGTTGAAATAATAGAACAGCAAGAAAATACGTGAATTTACAAAATATTTTAGTTAGAGTTAACTAGGGAGTTCAAAGAGAAGTATTTATTTAAATCCAGGGCTCCTGTTAATTTGTTAAGCATTGAATGCTCAATTCACGTAACTCACATTGCAATAACCTAATTTCTTTCACACTAATCTCATGAATGTGGACATGAGTGCGCTAACCGCTTGACTGTTCAACACACGTATATTCACTTACATTTTCTGACGGCCATGTGATTAAAACTACATTTTTTGGGATAATATTGGATACATTTAGTGATAATATAATGAAACAAATTTATTCTCAGGCCATATTTTTATTGATTGATTTAGTGTTGATTTAAATGAATCTGTGAGGTATTGGTGACGAATCTCAAGCTAGATAGCGGTAATTAATGAAATTCATAAATTTAAAATTTCTCGTTTTGATAATTCATGCAAAACAAGATCGGCGATTTCCGAGCCCATATAACAACTGAGCGTGTGTTTGCCTCTGATGAGCATAAACATGTAAATATAAAGAAAGTCTTAATTAAAATACAACTTTAACACAAAGTTCCTATATCCCTCGTATTTTGCTAATTGCTAATCTCATTAAAAGGGATAGATCACAGTAAAATGAAATTTTAAGAAAATCTATTGACCTGAGTTTAACGAATTTGAGAAGGAAAATCGTGACCTGCCGAAGGTGTTCTTCAAGAGCTTACCTATTTGCCAGCAAGATGATTCAAGTTTAATTTTGCGGATGTTTAAATGAAAAAACCAAGATCAATTTCTTTTACGATCAGAGATAAATTCTCAATTTGTTACTTGGCAATTTGAATAGGGATTTTGAGACTAACTTTCTCTATTAAATTGAGACCACTTAAAGGCTATTTACAATTTCTTCATTTTCCCCCTAATGTACGTGTTGAGCCAGAGCTACATTCTTTTTCTCATTTTGAATTGCTGATGTTCGTGAAATGTTCAGCCCCTGTTACCTTTACCCGACGATTCGAGTACTTGCTTTATTCTTTACTGTCAAATGATGCACATTTCACTTTAATTTAAAACTAACTAAAGTAGTGCTGAATATCATCATCAGTAGAAGTGAAAATGGCTTGAATTTTTACTTCAAATATGATCTGTGAATGGGGTGTGGGGAGCTCCGAGACATTGGTCCAAGTGACTCAGAAATCATCAAGAGAATCAGGAACAAATGTTTACTTCAGTGAGGAGCCATATATTTTTCATAATAATATGATCTTGTTGTATTGTTTTATTATTCAGTTATTGCTGAAATGGTGGATTTATTCTCGAAACGTCTAATGTTATTGCACCATTCTTTGAAGTAATGAAAACTTAACAGCAGCTTATGCCTTTGAAGCTTTGGTTTTTTAATTATAACAACTTATATTACCTAATGGATCATTTAGGTTTCATTTGAAATTAATGCTAAAATTGGGTAGATTTATATATTTGGCATATTAGACTACTTAGCTCCTAGAATGCATGCAGCATTAGTGCACTGACTGTTTTCGCCCCCCCCCACTCAGAGCGACTCAAGCCACATTGTTTCTAGGATATCGATTTGCACTCCCAGGTGAATGATCATGTCTGCCTCTTCTTTGTATTAATTTTTCCATGGGACCACCCATGATCAACTAAGCTTAACGTTCCATTCCTTTCAAAGTGAGACAAATTATTTTACTCTCTCGTTCTAGGACTATTTTATTGTACTCACTGTTCTATTTATAGGTGGTGTTTATTGCTTAAAAAGCAGGTATAACTTACTGCTGCTTCCTTCAAGGGTTGAGACATATTGTTACACTGGGGGAGAGGTTAATAAGATATCTAAAAATCTTAATAATTATTTCCACTGAGGAAAAAATATAAAGTGGAAATAACTGAGTCATATAGGGTAATATGAATCTCAAAAGTTCTATTACACAAACAGGTTGTTTGAAATCAGAAATTTAAACGAAATGAGAAAAGCCAAAAATATTAGTTTCTTCTGTTGACCAAAATTTGATATAGATATAGACACTGAATGAATACTTCGAAGGGTAACCGGGGGGGGGGGGAATTCGATATTGCTACAAAGTATCGAAATTTTTTTGCATTTTACACTGGATTTGACATTTTCATAGTTCGATTTCCTTGCAATATAATGATTATTTTATTTCGACTAAGAGAAAATTCAGAAGTTGCTTGACCTGAAAATTTCTGATGATAATCAAAACAACTGATTCTGAAATATATTGATTTAATCCTCAGCTTAATATTTTGTTTTATCTATTTATTCGTTAATTTAAAAAATATGACTGCTATGATTGGCTATTGCTTATTAAAACATAAAAGCTTTGTTAGGCTAGTAAGGGTGGGATATCTTTTGACAAGTAATAAGCAATATAGATTGAATATATAATAACAGCATTTGAAGTAAGGTCAAAGAAGAATGTCTCTTTAAACTTCTATGTAAAGAGAAAAACAATTTAACTTCAGCCCTACATAGAAAAGTTGGTAGAAAAGTGGATAATCGACTAAAAGTGTTCAATTAATTTGATTATATCATGTGACTTGTCGAAACTTCCTCTAAGAAGAGGTTGCGTGAATTTTTACCCCGAGGGAAATCGGATCATCATGCTCACATTTATTTAGCCCAGCAAACAAACTTTATTTGAAAACAACATTTAAACTACGCAAGTAATTAGAACTGTAATATGAAGGACAAAAATTTTAAGTTCATGAAAATATCAAATAATAAAAATATTTCACCGTTTGTAAATTCCGAAACAGTGATAGAATTATGCAAATTTTATTAGTCTTGAAATTATGTTTGCAATCATTATTTTTAAAGGATTCACTAATAGATTTCAATTATCATGCAAGGGCATATCAATTTAGTTTATATATTTTAGTGTTCAAGCATAAAAAGTCATTAAATAAATTAATTTAACATTGCTTAAACCTTATTTTTTTCTGAGTATGCAAGATGGTAAAAATATTTTACTTTGTTTTAAATTGCCAGTTTATCCGATATATACAGGGGGCTCATTTGGTCAGTCTTGCCTGTGCTGTCTATACGATGTCGGGTTTCTTCGACTCAGAAGCTTCTGTATCAGATGGAGAGGGTGAACCAGTTACCAAGAGACCAAAGAGGTACAATGATTCCATTTCATCTGAAGATAGCGAGGATGATGATCATTTTCCTAATGAGGACGAAATCTTACGAAAAGAAGGTCAGGGATTTATTGTCGACGATGAAGATGAAGGCGATGATGAATCGGAAAATGAAAGTGGCATGAGCGACAATTCAGCTAAAGACGATGTTGCGGAAGATGATGGCTTAGATGATGATGATTACCAATTAATTCATGAAAATATGGGAATTAATTTGCGTCGTACAACAAAAAAGCGTCGTCTTATTGTTGATGATGAGGATGATGCTGATGCTAGCACCACAAGAGCGTCTAAAGAGGCACGGAGTCGTGAAGCAATTGCCCGTCAGATTTTTGAGGATGATGAAGATGTTGATATGGAGAGAAGACGTGAACCTCTTCGTCAAGCTCCCACATTTGAGGCCAAATCTGACGACGAAGAAAATGAAGATTCAGATGATATGGGCGATTTTATTGTTGACACAGTTAATGAAGACGGAGGAAGTAAACGAAAGCGCCAATTCGTTCATTCAGATCCGAATCTGCAAGAGGCGCAGGAAATTTTCGGTGTTGATTTTGACTTTGATGATCTTGATCAGCACCATGATCAGGAAAGTGATGTGAGCGGAGAGTCTGAATATTTGGATGAGGATAGCGAGGAAGCAATGGTTCGCAGACGCCAGAAACGAGAAGCAAAGGCTGCTTCCCACGATGTCCTTTATGATATATTCGACCCTTCGGATCTAGAGCGCAAGTTCTACCGACCTGAAGATGAAAGAATTCGTCGTTTAGACGTTCCAGAACGCATGCAGCTTCGCAGGCTCCCCGTCAAGAGACTTGATCCCAAATCTGATACATACAATGATGATTTATTGGAAATTGAAGCTGAGGCGGAATGGATATTTATTAATGCTTTTAAGATCCATGAAGGGAAATTTGTAAGTATTCTGATTCCATTTCATTCTCATATCCTTTTAGCCCTCTTCTGCTACGGATAGCATCTTTGAGGTTCTGAAAATTATGAAGACGTCCCTTGCAGAAGTTCCTTTTATAGCTTTTTACAGAAAAGAGCATTTCGCCAAGCTCTTCAATATCAACGACCTTTGGTTAATTTATGAATTTGATGAGAAGTGGGAAGAACTCCAAAAAGACCGTAAAGTTCTCATCAATGCAATGTCGAAAATGCATAAGTATCTTGAATCGAAGTCGAATGAGGTGGAAAGTGAAATTAGACCTGGTTGCGATGGTTTGATTCGACTAATGGCACTGTAAGTTACATATTCTCTTATTTTTATTGCCCTGCCTTTTTAGTGCAAAAAGTGCTTCATCCATGGACGAGATTCAAGATGTACGTATGGATTACTTGCTTCATTACGCGATTCACAAACAGGATTTGGAGATTTGGGAGGGCAAAGATGTTAGTCTTCAAAGGAAGGTAAGAAGTCTGTACTATTTCCTTTATGCTATTAATTTACATGACAACCGTACATAAGTTTGAGAAGAGGCTAAGAAATTGGATTTTTTGGTTTAAATTAGAAAACGTTAGTCTTCATTTTTCTCATTGTATTATTTTAAGGGCATTTCTTTGCTTCTTAATTCATCTAATATGTGCCTTAATAAAAATCTGTTTACATCTCGGTTCCCTAATATTACTTTACTTCTTATTGTGCCCTCTAGAAGACAGATAAAGAAGAGGGTTCAAAGGATAACCGAGGTGACGACGATGACCCAGATGACGAAGATTATGTCCCTGATGAGGGTCTCAAAAAAGTTTCTTTGCAAGATCAAGAAGAAACTGAGAAGCCGCCTGAGGAAACTCAGCCGATAGCAAAGAAGCGACCCAGTATGGGAGCACTTATGACTACTGTAGATCCTCTAACTGGCCGTCGTATTAGACAGCGTCAGGTTCGCACCACAGCTGCTTATGAAGTCGCTCAGAGAGCTGGAATTAGTGGACTCGTGGAAAAATTTGGTCTCTCCTCAGAACAATTCGCTGACAATGTACGAGATCAATATCGTCGACATGAAGTCACAACCTGCCCTATAATGCCTCACGATGCCGCTCAGGATTATATCTGTCCGCAGTTTCCTAATTCAGAGTCTGTTTTAAAGGCAGCACGATATATTTTGGCTTATCAGATTGCAGCTGAACCAATTGTTCGACGATGGGCACGGCAGAGTCTTGAAAGTCAAATAGTAATCGATGTCAAACCCACCCCGAAGGGCATGCGAATTATCGATGAAAACCATCCACTGGTTTCTATTAAGTTCTTAAAGAATAAACCAGTACAAGAACTCATGTCAAATGCAATTTTCATTCAAATCCATAGTGTAAGTTTTTTTACTCTTTTATTTTGAGAGTTTGAAGTTTACCTAAACTTCTTTCCTCTTCTATGCAGGCTAACCGAGAGGGTTTGATCACCTACAATTTACACGCTCTTGAATATCAGCAGAAAGGCATCTCTCTACTGGATAACTTGATACCATTTTTCCATCAAGATGAATTCAGTGCCTTGGCACAGGCTTGGAATGAGCAACGTTCCCTAATTCTGAAAGAAGCAATTGAAGCTTTCATACAGCCTGCAATAATCAAGGAAATTCAACGTAAACTCCTCGAATCTAGCCAGAAAACGGTCATAAGCGTATGTCGTTTTTTTTCTTTTTAAATTTCTATAAAATAAATAGTTTGAATCATGCTTTTCTGTTCTCATAGATATGCTCAAACACGCTCTTTGAGCGCCTACGAATAGCGCCATATGTCGTTGATGACCTTCGAAGTGGTGGTGGAATGGGAGATGATGAGGAAGATGGTGGCCAGCACTACTACGGTGAGGGCTCTTCCAATGGAAATTCTGTTTGGCCAAAACCTGCTCGTCTTCTTGCTTTTGCTCTCTCTGACGACTCCGAAACGTCCAGGGCCATGGTTACTGTCGTGAAACTAGATGCGGATGGTGAAGTTCTGGACTTTCTTAATCTTCCTGGTCTTCTGATTAGCCCTAAGTCCCATCGACCCGAGCATAAACGTTGGCACGTAAGTTGACCCCTCTTTTCAATTTTAACCGATTATGTGATGCGTTTTGCACACTTCAATCTGGCTTTATATTACAGCAAGAGGATGTTAAGAAATTGGACAAATTTATATCAAAAGGTGATCCCCAAGCCATTGTGATTGGATGTAATTCACGACGTTCTCTTGATCTGAAGGATGTGGTGCAGAGACAGATTGATGAGATTGTTGGAGATGGCCGTATTTCAAGACGTCCCAACATTATTCTGATGGACACAGAGTTAGCGAAAGTTTACGCACGCTCTGAAGCTGCTACTTCCTCTCTCCCATCTTCGTACACTCTCCTCCTCAAGGAGGCTATCTCTCTGGGTCGTAGACTTCAGGTATGTGTCATTCTTACATAAAAATACCTTTGTTGAATAGAATTAATGTGTTTTTGCTCCTTCAGGATCCTTTGGCTGAATTTGCCCAACTATTTAATGCTCCAGATATGGAAATATTGGGCCTGAGATGGCATAGTGCCCAAGATGAAGTACCCCGTGATAAACTTTTACGAGCTCTTGAACACGAATTCGTGAACCGAACTAACGAAGTCGGCGTAGATCTTAATCGATGCATTCTCCACTCCCACACAGCTAACCTTCTCCAATTCGTCTCAGGATTAGGCCCAAGAAAAGCCGCTTATATCATCAAGGTATGAATATCTGCTTACATCGTTATGAGTGGCATTTGGGCGTGATTTTATAGGCCTTTTTGTTTGTTTTTTTAGCTACTTAAACACGATAAAATGTTCCTAACTAATCGTGAACTACTGGCGAGATCTCTTGGCCTTGGACCGAATGTGGCGGTAAACTGTGCAGGATTTATCAAAATCGACACGTTATCATTGAGGGAACTGTCCAGTCATGATACTAACGTTGAAATTCTGGATTGCACCCGTGTACACCCAGAGAGCTATGATCTCGCGCGACAAATGGCTGTTGACGCTCTGGAATATGATGATAATGATGACAATGATCCAACTCTAGCCTTGGAGGAAATCATGCAAGAGTACGTATTTAATTAGCTTTCATTAAGCCGCTTCCGGGGTTAGCTAAATTTACCTCTAAGACTTTAGTCAGTGCCTACACAGAGCACATTTTTTCAGGTTCAAGGTTTTGTTCTTTTCATATATGAGGCTAATGGTATTCTTTATTTGCTTTGTTGTTTTTGAATTTATAAGGATCAGGCTTCAGATAGTTATAGTTTCAATACTACTGACTTCTAATTGGAATCAGGCCAGTAGTTAGTACTCGAAGTCACGTAAATAACATCAAAAATAAGGCTGACGAGAACAGTTAAGATGGTAAAATTTGGTACATTTAATGTAATGCTCTGCAGATTGACTCCATGATACCCTCTCTCTCCTACCTAGGTGTTGTTATCATTCCATACCGGTCTTGTCAAATTATGTGGTTTGTTGAGTCCTTGGCGTAGAGATTAATGTGAATATTTAAAATGAGTGTTACCTGGTCTTATCCTTCTTTGAAAGAATAGCGTGAATTGGATTGATTAGGTCGATCATTGTAACTAATCAACCGATCGTTAAGTAATAGGCATTGTGGACAAGAAGTAGCTACTTCATCCTGAGCATGAATGTTTTGTTTTGGATTTTTGCAGATTAAGTATTAGGCTACATGTACCGAAGATAAAAAGGAGTTCTTTTGATACCCCGATTTTATTCTTAACATCTTTTCGAGCTCTTGGTCTTTGAGTATTCAGAGTTATTGGTGGTTGTTCGATTTGTTTATTAGTGGGTACTTCGACATCGTTGCACTACTATTTCCTCCTTCCTTAGGCATACCCATGCGTTAAGCATCAGCACACCTCGTTGCTATTACGCAAAAATTCCATTTGAAAGAGCTTCATGGCTTGAGATAGGGGAATCAAACAATATGGGCATTCAAATTTTGTTTCATTCATGCCTTTATGTTTACTCTCCTTCCAGTTTCTGCTAGTATCTTTGAATGCAAAGAGTTCTCAGTGTAGGAGTAACCTAGAGAAACTCGTTTAACATATATCTAACGTTCTATACCAGCAGAATCTTCGAGTCTATCATTGTCAACTACTTTACGTTCTATTGTGATTATTTAAGAATGGGCTTCTTGTATTTTTTAGTCCTTCACGTCTTCGAGAGCTTGATCTGGATGCATTTGCAGACGAATTGGCTCGCCAGGATCACGGTGACAAACACATCACACTCTACGACATTCGAAAGGAGTTGAACCAGCGCTACCGTGATTATCGGGACCCATTCGAACCACCCACCCCCGAACAGATCTTTAGTATGATCACTCACGAGACACCCGAGACAATGCACAAAGGTTCTCTTGTTGAATGTCAGGTCATTGGTTTGGCCAGCAGAAAACCCACTCAGGAACAGATCGACAACGCGAATCCCATTAAAAATAATGACACGGGTTTGTGGACTTGTCCGTTCTGTAGGAAGGAAGGATTCGCGCAATTTGGTGACGTGAGTATTTTTGTATTATTGCTCATGACAATACAAAATCCTTGTTCTTATCTTGTTCAAGTCCAGAGCAGGCAGATGTAATTCCCAAATTGATTTTGGCTTTCCTCTTTATAGTATAATGCTCGTAATTTGTAAATTTTTCCTTTCTTTGAGCTTATTATGATTACTAGAGTTTGTTGCACTTTAATTTCTCATGACCTGATTGAAAAATCTTAATAAATGTCAGTTCTTCTGAGAAGCTGGGAAAAACTCCGATACTATTCCTACTAAACTCGACCATTTATCTACTTTTTGTATCGAATGTAATAACCCCGAGTAGTGAATGCTCATTTTTAAACTTTGTCTTGAAAGGATATGTGGTCTTTGAAAAGTTGAGTTTTTTATTTATTCTACTTTCCAGAAGTCGTGATGTAGATTTTGGTCATTGCCTATGGTAGTCTCTGAAGTTTGTGATTAGGTTTGATTGAAACAGTTAGTTATTTTTAGCTTCAGAAAAAAGTATTCATAAAGATGCACTGCTTTCCCGTAGTATTTGGTTAAACTTTGGACAGAGGATACAGTGCCTCCATTATAATATTTACCGGGAAATTAGTGGAAATTTAGTCCTAAGATTAAGATTTTGATCTCTTGTCTTTACTATCTTCATATTTCGAAATTTTCCTGGATGTTCTATTGAGGTTCAGTTTCAAGACAAGTTGGGAAAATTTGAAGGTGTTGATCTCCATTTGTGCTTTCTAAAGCACGCGTTATACAATTCAGGGAAATTTCATTTGATTGCTGATGATAGGTTACATCCTAATTGATACCAGGGTTATAAGGGAGCGTGGTGTTGTTAGGTTTGTGTGGAGTTTAGCTTGAAAGACTTCTATACAAGTCTCGCACCTGAATATTGGCTTTCATGTGATGGGAATTTTCTTATTTCCATATGGCAGTTCTCATTTGAGCTGCGCACATTTGAAAGGTTGCGGTATGACGCCTTTTATAGTGGTTAGTTTGTGGAGGTTAAAATTTGTAAATCATGTAAAACTTCCAGACTCATCTATGGAAGATTAGTGTGGAGGTAAGGTATTCTGAGGTTGCTCGCATATTTCTTGTTAATTCTATGTACATTCGATGATAGTTTTTAATTCGAGTAAAATTAATGAATAGGAGTTTTTAATTATAAGTATTTACTATAATAAGTAAAAGCTGCAATTTTTAATAATCGAAGTTTGCCTTCCTAATTGAGAGCGTTCGAGGTATACTCGATTATCCTATTATTTGATTACTTTAGATGTGGCCTCATTACGAAAATGACTGCCTTGGCCAAGTTTCGGGCATTCGAGTGCAGTTGGACAATGGTATAACTGGTTTCGTTCCCTGTCGTTTCATAGACCGCCCCCTTGAAGCCACATTCGATAAGCTCCTGCCTGGTTCAGTGTTACGAGGAAAGATATTAAAAATTGACATTAACAAATTCAACGTTGAGATCTCTATTCGCTCCTCAGATCTTCAAGTAAACTCACGTTCATATCCATTTATTTGTGTGTGTGTTGCAGGTCCATAATGTATGGTATTTTTGTCTGTAGGACAGGCCCATGGCTATGCAAAGGCGCGATCCTTTCTACGATTACAACGAGGAGGAAGTTGAACTAAAGAAACAAGCTGAAGAAGAAGAAAAGGCGAAATTACGAGCGTCAAGTGCCTATTTGAACCGAGTGAATTTCCATCCATTTTTCAAAAACATTACCTATCACCAATTGATGCAAATGAATCCCGTACTTCCAGTTGGAAGTGTCACTATTCGACCTAGTCGAAAGTCTAACGACCATCTGACTATCTCCTTGAAAGTTGACGATGGAATTTTCATGCATATCGATGTGACTGAGGTTGGTAAACCAAAGGACTTTTTAACAGGCGAAAAATTCATCATTAACAATATGACCTTTGACGATCTGGATGAAGTTTGCGCGCTCTTCATGGATCCCATGATAACACATATTCAAGAGATCTACGCCTATAAGTATTATGTGGACTCGAAGGGCGGCTTAAAGGATACTATTGAGGCTAAACTGAGGGAAGAGAAGAGTGCGGCCAAAAGCAAAATTCCTTACTGTTTATCCTCTCTTAAGAAATATCCTGGTAGCTTCTATCTGGCCTATATGCCACATCAAACAGTGCATTATGAAATCTTCTCAGTGAAATACAATGGTTTGAAATTAAGAAAAATTGTATTCCCCGGTCTTGAATCGATGATTGGATGGTTTAAGGCCCACTATAGGGAACTAGTAAGTTTTCATCTTTTATTTCAAATAATCTTATTGCTATTTTGCATGTCAATTATGTTACCTTTTTGTTTCAGCAACCCTCGCGCCATGACCATCATCGTTCCAGTGGTGTAACTAATCATAGTAACCGAGTAATTCCAGATGTTGATAACAGTACTACTTCTATCACCGGTCGGACGCCGAGAATGGAAGATTTTTTTAATATGCCGGTGCCTCATGGCAATTCGCGGCTGAAACCTCTTTAAAGTGCCGTCTTTCCAACAGTTTTTTCCCACTTTCTCACTTTCCCATCTCTTAACTCTTTATCCGACACCTCATATACTCTGTCGCTTTTGTATTTTCAAATTTCCAAATAATGGTGTATTGTGTATTTATTCCCTTTGTTAACTTTTGTGCTAATTTCCTGGGATGTATGAAGTTGACAATTTTGATTGCGGTCCTAGTTTTTATAGCATAAAGTTTGAATTTATTATCACCTTTTTTCTGTTCGTCCGTTTGTTGATAGTGAACAGCCCGTGTATGGAGTGGAAAGGGATGTAGTTTTCAATATCGCGTGTGTCTAGCTTGACAACAGTGTTATATACGATAATTTTGTCTTATGATCGTGGAGATTTCTCCTCAGGATTCTTGCGAAATTAATTCTGCTAGGGAATCGGTACACTATGAAGTGTGCGCGTTCTATTTGCGATGGTATTTCAAATTGATAAGTTATCGGTGCCCTCTCTGTGAAGTTTGAACACAGTATGCTCCGTAAGATATCCCTTTGTTAATAAACTCTCCCTTGAAAACAGCTGAAACCAAATTTATAGCTTTATAAAATCTTAAGGCCAATAAGCCCAGCCACGGGTATCAGTCCCTGTTGTTATGATCGGAAGTTTATCGCAGCTCAACTAAAACTTCATACAGTATGACGCAATTCATATTAGCTCATGTAAAAATTTAACGTAAGGAAGCTTAAAATAAGCATTAGCGTGGTAAGTGAATATTTATTCGTACCAAATGGCAGGCATTTTGGTAGTTAGCATTAGCCCTTCACTTGACTTCAGGCTTCACAGAGAGGAAGTGAAATAAAGTCGAGAGGGGGAAGGGGGGGGGGAACAGAAGAGTGTCTTAAAGATGTAAAAGAGACAGACAAAGGTGGAGTGAAAAAGGTGAGGTGAGTACTGTGAAAGTGGTCGAATATGACATACAGTGGGGTGATGGCAGTTTGAAGTGAGAAGCTAACTGCCAGTTAATAGATTTTGTTGGTGTATGAGTATACGTTGTCCAGGGTGCACCACGTAGAGGTAGGTCTATCACACACCCCCTGGCAAGTGAATATAGAAGTCTTTAAGGCCTATAAAATAAGGGGAATTTCTACCAAGAGGCAAACAGGTTGTTGCCATTTCTCTGCCATGTCCTCCTAGCCACACAGCGAGTGACAGCGACCACTGGATGTGTTGTCTGGTCTAGTCAATGGCTATCTTGTCCATCCTGTCCACCCTCTCCATTGTGCAACTCGGCGTGCAGGCATGTGCTTCATTTTGGCCCATGGAGGTTTGCGAACGAACTTCCAACAGGTTTGGGGGACTGTGGCATTCCAACCCGCCCTAAGTTAATGTAATTTTGAGCTATTGCTTCAGAGGCTAATATTGTGCACTGCATGGGTACCTCAATGGGAAAGTCCAATCGTAGAGACGAAGTAATGAATGCACCGAATATAGATTTACATCCAGTGGGATTTTATAAAATAGTTTTAATTCACATGGCAGGATAAAAAATGCGTGCATCTTAACTTTACTAATACTTATTAGTTTAAAGTGGAATTGCTTGTTGTCCAAGTACCTAAGTCATTCTGTCTATTCATAAACCTTCACCAAAAATGCACTAAAATGCTTACATTTATTTATACTTAATGACAGGCGTTTTGGTAGTTATCATTAACTACTTAGCTGACTTCGGGCTTCACAGGGAGGAAGGAATAGACAAAGTTACAAGAAGTGGAGAGGGGAAGAGAAGAGTGATTCACAGATGTAAGAGACAGACAAACAGACAGACACAAAGGTAGGGAAAAGGTAAGATGAGTACTGTGGTGGTGGTGTTGGTGGAATATGATTACAGTGGGGTCATTGTAGTTTGAATTCATAAATCAACTACCAGTTTATAGATTTGTTTGCCGTATGAGTATACGTCGCCCAAATACTCACATTGATAGCAGAAGCACGTGACTTTATCTTACGTCTTAACAAACGCAATATCTTAATTTATCGATAAAAATTAGCAAGAGAGTTCATATAAGAGAGTCATGACCCGAACAACTTTTATGATCCCAAACTAAGCAAAAGTGTAAACAATGTTTAAAATGATGCTTGCGCAGCGAAAGAAATTTAATCAGATGTTATTATCTTATATCATGACCTGAGATGAGTTAAATGAGGTGATGTAGAAGTAGAGGTCACCGTACTTTGATAAGGAAACACAATATACTTTGAAACAGCTGTGAATATATGTGTGCAACAAATGAAGTTGTTTACAAAACCCTGAAAATATATTCCGTTTTGATCAGAAAATGTTAACAACGAAAATGAAAATTAATGACTTTCTTGAACTGCCAGTTATAGATCTGTTTGCCGTATGAGTAGACGTTGCCCAGGGTTCACCACGTGGAGTTAAATCTATCGCACACCCCCTTAGTCTGGAACATAGATCACTGAATTGCAAGAATATTCTTAATGATAAAACATTTCAGATAGGAAAGCGAATAAGGCCATTAAGTAATCCTAAACCATCTATTTTAAATGTCTTTTTTGTCTTATTATCTTCAGTGTGTATTTTTTTAACTGAATAACAATTATTTTCTTTGAACGATTTAAATGCCTTCGGAGGAATGATGTAACAATTACTATCTTCTAAAGGTCGTCTGCCATTAATTAAATACCTCTTTTATTTAAAAAGTAAAGCGAGTAATTGATTTTACGGAATTTAATTTGCTACCAATTTCATAATTTGAAAAATGATTAAATTTATATGTTTAAGGGTGGACAGAGTAGCCATTTTTTAAGTCTAATCGAGATACTGATTTGGAATATTTTGGTACTGGGGTATGAGATGGGAAAACTTAATAAGCGATTGAAATAGCGACTTAACTAGTTTGACAAAGCTTAGATGTCGCACAAGCAATTAAAGATCAATCGTGTACATAGAACATGTTGATTTGACTTGATGCCGGGATTAAGTCAAGCAAAGGCATTGGTAACCCCCGCGACCCAACTGTTGTGCTTCTTTCGTCCTCGCAGCGTTATCACAGATTAGTTGAACTCGAGTTTAGCAAAATTAAGTTTACATGTGATTTACAGCTATGACTATAATCAGCATCAAAACCTGATTTATCCATGTGTCTAACAGATGAAATCCTTTTGTCACTTCTTTCTCTCATTTAAGCGCTGCCTTTTTGGAAGGAAAAAATCCATCATGCGAAATCGCATTTCTGTGATTATTGACTTATTGATTTTTTCCCACAGCATTATATTTTAGTTTAATTTTGGGTACTTTTTGGGAACACACATTTTTTTGTTTCTGCCCATACAGGTGCTTTTAACCACTGAGCTCATGGATAAAAAAGGAGATTAAACAATTATTATATTACCGACAATAAATTTTATTTGTGGCTCATATAAATTGGTCGAAAGCAAACGATATATAGTTGTTGAGATCGTGTTTATCAAAGGGAGAGACAGGACTAAGAGACTTTGATCGAAATTTTTGTCGCCATCTAATGTTGATACGACAAACGTTTGTGTATTCAATTCAGCAGATTTGAATCAGGAGGGCAGCAGAGTTTGAGGGAAGATCGCATTATCTGCTTATTCTTCACTGTCTCTATTTGATTTATTCATTATCTATTCACAATCATTATCATTAGTGTTCAAAAGTAGGGAGAATTTTATTTGTGATGGTGAAATAGAGCTAAGCAGTTCAATTACAATAAGAGTAAAAGCAATGATGCGCTCTCAATGAAATGACATTTTAATGCGGAAAATAGGGGGGGGGGGGGGG